>JASKGO010003337.1:0-22132 GCA_030556065.1 Holobus sp. GC000080 | reverse complement strand
ACCACTTTTAAACCGATAGGAAAGTTATAATTTAACTATTCATCAATCAAATGATGAATGTTATTTTGTTTTGATACAAAACTTTCATCGATCGTGACTTATTTCACTTCCATTTTTTATTACTTTAATTTCGTTATTAATCTCTATTATTTAATTAAAATAACGTTACTATTAAAATCGCATTTGAAATGATCAATTCAAATCTGTAACCATCTTGGGAAATAAAATATTATGCAAAGTAATAATTTTAAATTTCGTTAATTAATTATTACTTCTTTTTTTTTTTACTACGTCTTTACAAATTATAATCTCTCATGCGGGAAAAACTGTCTATAAATTAATTTTTGCAGTCATTAGATTATGAAAATGATAATTGTAAGTTGTGCAATGTTGCAATGGTTCTTTCTAATTAATATGTTTAAATTTCTTTAGAAATTTTTATGGGAATTTATATTTATATGGTGTTATTTTCTAAATTCTTTATTTGCGAGACGGTTAGATAATTGTTACAGTTGCAGATTAATTAATTTCTCTGTTATATGTGGTAAATATTATTAATTCCGTTCATTTAATTTAACAATTAAAATTTGCTTCCGCTTTTTTGTGCAATTTAATTATATAAAAAATGCAAATAGTTTTTTTTTATCTTGTCGATAGATGAAGAATTATTAATAAAATTAAAATTAAATTAATTAAAAATATTTTTTGTTAAAATAAACGTTGAAAATTAGATTTAAATTTTCGTTAGATATAGGAAAACACCTGTTTTAAAAAGTTTTAGAGAATTTTTGTAACTAAATCGTTGATCATTAACTTCTAATTAATGGATTTATGGGCAAAAAATACTTACTTTCGATTTTTAATGGTCTTCCTTTTTCGTCTTCATTTTGTTCTTCAAACGATAGAAAAAACGATATATTCCATATGACTCTTAAAAAATTTCAGCTATTTTTTACCATAAAAATGAAAGTTAAAATGTAAAGTCACGCACAGAAATTAGATTTTACTTTTATTAAATATTTTCATTTATTTTTATTTTTTTACTTCATTTTTTGCGCTTTTTATTAAAAAATAAAAATAAAAAAAGTAAATTCAAGTAAGAAAATTTATAAAATAAAATCAAAAAGCTGTTTGTCAAATACAAATAAACAAATAAAAACACTTGTGACAATTACAGTTAACTTTATTTAGACATTTAGAACTCAAAAAGCATAAAACAATCAATGAAAATTCGTGTTAAACCTAAACGAAATTGTTAAAATGAGCACATCGGCATTTAAAATGGCAAACAATTTCCGCTGGCGACTTATCCGCGGAAACAGAGCCCGCCGAAATTATTCAATTAAGGTGAACAACGAGAAAGACTTTCAGGAAAAGATCGAGAAATGCAAGGATCCCATTATCGTTGACTTTTGTGCCAAGTAATTCCATTTTAATCCCATTAATCCCTTCAAAATTTAAAATCAATTTTTTTTTAAATTATAATTGCCAAAAAAAATATTAAAATTAAAAATTTCGCAACGAATTTTGAATTTTCAGTTGGTGTAAACCTTGCAAAGAATTAGAACCGCGTTTGCAGACCGTCTTGGAGAAATACAAAGGCAAAATTGAGATTGCCAAAGTAGACATCGATAATCTTGCTGAAGTTGCTGCTAAATGCGACGTAATTTTCAATTTTTTTTTTATTTATTTTTTTTTTTTTTCAATTAAAAAAAGCGATAAATTCCTAATTTTGTTTTTCTTTGTTGCAGGTAGGTTCAATTCCTTCATTAATAGTGTTCCGCAATGGTAAGATGGATGAGCGTTTGGTGGGATTGCATGATGAGACAAGGTTGACGATGTGGGTCGAAAGCATTTTAGAAAAATCTCTCCGCGAAGAATGTAAAAAAGCAAAAATTACGATTTAACTTAACGCGAGCACGCACCACTTTTGTAACACTGCAATAAATAAAACAATAAAATAAACCGTTTACTGCTTAGAGATGATGAAGAGAGAGAGAGAGAGAGGTTCTTTGCAACAATTTCGAATCGTTATGGCGAATCCATTCAGCTACAGTTAATTAAGCAGTGACTGTTTTATTTCATAGAAACTTCGCGATACAGATGAAGAACAACAAAAAGAAATACAGTGCTCACTTAGCTTGTGCGGCACTTTCATATAAATAAACAAACTCCGGCGGTACGTTCGCCTCGAAGCATTCTTTCGATAGTTGCGAAAAAGTCGACAAACTGTCTAAATATTTCAAAGCTGTTAGGGCTTCCACGCAAACTTCATTTTTCGTCCTGCGAATCATAAAAACCAACAAAAATCAATAATAATTTTAAAATAAACGATTAAAACTTGATTTTTTTTTTAACTTACGCAATGAAATTCTGACTTAATTTCTGAACGTAGTCGCAAATTTGCCGCACATAATTTTTATTGATGTTGGAATGCAATTGCTTTAAAAGCGTGTGCATACCTAGGACGAAAACGTAACCGTCGATTTCGAACGTCTTCCTATTTGATACTAAAATTAAAATTGAAATAAAAAAATATAAAATTACGCACATAGCGCGGATTTTTTTTTTTTAGAAAAATGTGAAAGTTTCACTTACTGCTGGAACTGCGATAGAAAAACATTTTCGATAGATGACTTATAGTGAAGAGGAATAAAACATGAGCATAGTTTAGCTGCTGCGACTTTTCCATTATGTAGATTTTATTGAACGGATTGTTCAAACCGGCGTAGTCGAAATAAACGCTCAGTCTTTCCATCAATTCTTCGTTTGGTAGATTGTCCACTTCGGAATTCTTTGTAAAATCCATCAATAGGGATCTGCATTTAAGTTTTTAATTAAATTAAATTTTTAAAACTTAGTTTCTATTAAGAAAAATATAAAAATCTGAATTTTAATTTTAAAAAAATCTAAATTTTAATTACATAACAAAAACTAGTAAAAAGTAAAAAATGAAATCACTTACTTATTTAACGAACTCAAAGAAGATTCCAAATTCTTAGCGTCGAATTTGCAAGTGGTGTTCAATTGGAATGCAATGCCGTTCTTCAAAATTTGCAACTGACCGACATTTAAAACAAATTCCAAAATAACGTTCAAACATTTCGCCGCTTTGCCGCATAAATTCTGATAGACTTTAATCAAATTAGGAACTTCTTCATCAACTGCAGCCAATTCAGCTAAGACTGATGAAATAATTGAATTCCAATTGGGATTTCTATTATTTTTGTTTTCCAAAATTTCTAAAAAAAAAACATTTAAGATTTCCATAAAAAGAAGTAATTAGAAGTTACCAATGATAGACTTCAAATTGTTAACAATCATAAAGGAGAATAGCCGGTCCAAACCGACTAATCCGGTGACTTCGATAGCCGTCATTAGTAGAGCCACAGTGCGTTTGTTGGCGAGGATTTTTTGGGTCTTGGCGTCGTGCCACGTGAAAATCTGCTCGATGAAGAAAGTCGATCTAGAACAGTGTGTTACGCTATGAATTCAAAACTATTAATTTTTTGATTTCCCTTTTACTTGGGGTCAGTAATACGTAAGATTTCTCGAGCCAGACGTCCGATGAAATTTGCATTCTGCCGATCCACAGACGGGTAGTTCGGAATCGGCACAAATCTACTCTGATAGGCGCTTTCCCATTCGTGGACTTTGTTCTTGAGGAACCCGTTGCATTCCTGTTCCACATTGTAGTTTATTATCCTCGTGATTTCTTCTTGCCATATCTTCAGACCGTTTATGCAAACGTAATCCTTAAACATAATCAATCAATCACTTTGTTTTCTTTTTTTTTTTGCTTTTTTTGTTGTTTTTTAAGATTTTTTTATAAAGGATGACACAGAAAAGTGGCTCATCCTTTTCATTTCTTTATTTACCAGCCAAATTTTATGAAATTTTACACATTTATTTAAGTTTAACATATTTCGAATTGATTGACTTTAATTTAAGTTTGGTACCACTTCCGGTTTAAGCGGAAATAAATCTAAATTTTGATTTTTTAAAGGCATTTAAAAAAATGAGTTTTTTATCAATAAATGAGTAAAATTTGATAAAAATTCCATAGAAATGAACGATCCAGTTTTCTGTATCATCCTGTAAACAGATATCGATGCATTACTTGAATGTATTCAAAGGATCTTTTATAGCCGTCCATTATGACGCTCAAGGCTTTGAGTTTAATTTCCAAGTCATCACTTTTGCCCTTGCCGTTAAAAACCAGCTCGTTGTGCAACGCCTTGGAAATATGTATAACGAGTTCTTTTCTGATGCCATCCTCGAGAAGTTTCTTGGGGTCCAAGCAAACGACGCCCACCAAAGTGGTCTTCATCATGCGCATTCCTTGCGTGAAAACCGAAATCGAATGCGTCAACTGTGCAAATTCGAATCTCTCGTCCATCTGGGCGTACTCTTTGATTTCATTTCTCTCGATCCTCGTCGGCATTTCCTTCAAAACCGACGTTTGCAATTCGATGATGCGTGCCATCTTTTCAAACATCATCTTGGGAATGATCTGCAGTACCATTCTGATGTAAATCTCCAGCTCGTTGGAGTAGTATTGCGAAACGGAAACAAAGTCTTCGCTGTGCGCTTGATTGATCCGCAAAAGAGGTGTTTCCATTGCGGAGGCAAGTTTTAAAAAAACGGCGCGCAACTTTATGACCAACTTCGGTTCGCTTTTAATGCCCGTTTGCATAATTCCCGTATAGGAATCGATGATTTCCCAAGCGTAACTCACATCGGCAATAATTTGCAAAGTGATCAGCACGTCGTCATTGATTTTAATATTGTGAATCATCTGGTCTAAATTCTTGCGCACTTGTTTCAAACATTGAACGATCTGCATTTGCGTGCCTAAATCATGGTACTCTTGTACTTCTTCCAAAGCTTGAATCAACTGCACCAGCTTAACCGAAGAATTGTCTTCGGTTTGACTTAAACTCTGCACTTGTTTGGATATTTCCAAGAACCAACGCTGCAAAGTTACGTTTTTCTGAATGCGCACCAGGGGTTTATTACCGCTGAAGACATCGGAAATCTCCTCTAAATTCGCAGAGCTTTCTTCCTTCAACTTGTTCCACGAATCTTCCTTTTCCTGCAGCAAACTTTTAAATAAATCTCGGACGATTAGCTCCAATTGCGCGGTGTTCAGGAGCAATTTGAATAGTTCGACAGCGTCGTATTTGCTTTCTGCCAAAACTAAATCGCGCATTTGTTTGGTGCGCTTCACTTTTTCGGTTCTTATTTGATCGCAAGATTGATGCAGCATGATCCAGCGAATTACAACATTGCAATCTCTGATTACTCCAATTAGAGCTGTTATTTTTTCTAATAAGTTTTCTTTAGTGATCACTCCTGATTTTAAATATTTCGTCGTGATTTTCGTTAGTTCTTTTATAGAGTTTCCGTGTGTCGCAGAGTAAGATTTAATGTTGATTATTTCTAAAGTATTGTTCAGTGCTAATTTGGCTGCTTTGAAGTATTCCCAGGATTCGATTAAATTTGCAACTAGACCCATGTAAATCGAAACGACCCAATTGTCGGGGAAATACTTGTCGACAATTTCGCGCATAACGGCTGTTTGCGAATGCAGAATCGATGAATTGAAGAACAAACAAATGTAGAGCATTGCTCCTTGCGTTGCCAAAGCTGTACTGCGGTGTTTTGGCAATGGGTAAACCGACACTTGATTGTAGATATCGTCGCTTCGTAATTTTCCAATTACCATGTCTATGAAGGAGTCTTTTAGTGGAACGCGTCTAAAATTTCAAATTTTTTCAATTGGCTTTTTAAAAATAAAATTTAAATTCTACTGGAAAAACTAAAAAAGAATACGTTACTTAAAGTAATCCTCAGGATAATTATTAGGTTTCCTTCCTCCCAAACTGGTATCCCTAAGTAATTTGCACACATCATCAATTTTGCTCTCTGTGTCTTGTCTTTGAGGTGTATAACGATAATGGGACACCAGTAATCTTTCTCTAATTGTTCCTTCTATATGTGCATCAACAGTTAAAAGCATTACTCCATACAAATATAATGCTTCACACTAAAATTAATATAGTAATAAGTTAACAAATTTACAAATAAATAATTAAATAATTAGTACTAGTAATTGACGTCCTTCCATATCAAGAAAGACATTTTCTACTGATTGATGGATGTAGTAACCATCTTCCAACTCTTGGATATAATGATTTAAATCAGTAACATAAGTATGGATGCTCTCGAAAGCAGAATAAAATCGTTTTATAATCTCCAAATTATTGCACTTAAATTCTTCATCAAGTTCTCTCAATACCTGAAAATTATTTAATTTCAAATTTAATTAAAAATTCGTTTTTCATTGGAATTTTTACATAATTGCTTTGAATTTTGGATTCATTGTTATCAGCTGATTTAAAATAGCTGAAATCAAAGATTAGATCGCCATACTTTTGTTGGTCCTGTTTTCCTAATCTAAAAAAAAATATTTTAAAAAAGAATTTAGAATTTTAAATGGTTTTAACTTACTTAAAAACAATGGGAATGTAATTTCTCAATCGTAAAATTTCTGCTATAATAGCATTGCCCCTGGAAACAATTTGCAAAAGCGTTTGCCCACAAACATTATTCTCAGCTAATAAATCTTGCGTTATTTGTAATTTGTTCATATTTAAACTAATTGTTTAAACTTTAAAAATTAAAAAAATTAAAAACAAAACATATTTAGGTTAAAAAATCACAAACTACTTATGCAACCAAAGTTGCATTGTTTTGACGTCAGTGGGCACGTGTTGAAAAGTTAGGTTATGTTGTAAGATTGCTGTGTTGATGTTGCTGCAAGATTTAAAAGTTTTAAACTAATAAAAAGTAGTAATAATTAATTAAAATGTGCTCGCGTTTGCCATTAGTAGTTATCTTAGGATGTACAGGATCAGGAAAAACAAAACTGTCCTTAGAATTAGCAAAAGCTTTTGGCGGAGAAATCATTGGTAAGAAAAACTTGTTTTCTCCTTAGAAACCACTTAAAACTTTCCTAAAACGTTGTTTTAGGTGCTGATTCTATGCAAATCTATAAGAAACTAGATGTAATTAGCGCAAAGCCGACTTTGGAAGAGCGCAGTGTCGCTCCGCATCATTTAATAGATATTTTAGAGCCTTCACAGACATGCACAGTAATTGATTATCGTAACAAAGCCATTCCAATTATAGACAACTTGATGAGCCAAAATAAGTTGCCTATTATTGCTGGCGGTACTAATTACTATATTGAGGCTTTATTATGGAAAATATTGGTCGCTGATCCCGACGAATGTTCAATGTTTAAACCGTGGGATTTTCGCATTAAAAATCCAGAAATTAGCAGTGAAGAACTGCATAAAAAGTTGAGTGCAGTTGATGCTGAAATGGCCAAGAGGTTGCATCCAAACAATAAGAGGAAAATCATTAGGTAGAATTGCGGTATTTTTTATAATTTGTAAATTTTAGTAAATTTTAATTAATTAATTAATTAGGTATTTGGAAATTTGCGAACGCAAAGGTAAGAAAGCTAGTGAAATTTTAAAAGAACAACAGAGCCAAGAAGGTGGTAGCAGTACTGGTGGTGGTTTAAGATACAAAAATTCAATAATTTTGTGGTTGCAATGGGACCAATCTGTATTGGACCAAAGAATTAACGACCGAGTTGATTTAATGGTCAAAGATGGGCTTTTAAATGAATTATTAGAGTTTCAAGATAGTTTTCCGCAGAGGTAGATATGAACAAAACATTTTTTAAATTTTTAAATAAGAAATTTGAATTGAAAATTAAAAATAGGTCTGATGGTTACAACCAAGGCATGAATCAAATGATAGGTCCCAAGGAATTCCATAATTTCTTGCAATTAGCGCCAGAAGACCGCGACACTGAAGTCGGTCAGGAATTCTTTGCAGAAGGCGTTGAAAAATTAAAAATGGTCACTCGTAGATACGCAAAAAAGCAAATTAAATGGATGAAAAACCGTTTTTTAGGACGCAGCGACAGAGAAGTACAAATTTACTAATTAACGATTAAAAAAGAAAAAAAATGGGCTTTTAGGTTCCTCCATTGTACGGTTTAAAAGTAGAAAACGTGGAAAAATGGGACGACCAAGTCTTGAACCCAGCGATAAAAATTATCAAAAGCTCAATGGAGCAAAGTGAATGCGACTTAAAGCCATTGGCGAAAATCGAGACGAATTCCGTTTCGAATTCCTTAGCGGAAACTTATAATTGCGACGTGTGCGAAAGAGTTTTCGTGGGCCAGTTTCAGTGGGACGTGCATCTGCGTTCTAGGCGGCACCGAAGAATGCTAGAAAAACGAAAGAAAAGTGAAACGCGACAAGACTAATGTCTGCGTTGGTGGTTTAGGAAATGCACGACGAGGCGCCGTTCTATTTTCGGTTCGTATTTCGTATTTAACATACATCTCTTTTTGCCTTTTCTTTTTTCTTTTCTTTTTTATTCTTCCCAACGACTACTATTTGACGTCATCTAATGCAGTTTACGAGTTCGGTTTATACTACTAGTAGAGTCTATTATAGACACAGTGAGCACCCTTGGCGTGTGGCATGACTCATTTTTGTTCGATTACTATATTGTCTAAAATTACACAATTTGCAGTAATTTTCGTTGCATTTTCTCTCCTTGAAATGCACATGCAGTGTGGAAAATGTCCTAGCTGATTGCTTTTTAATGAATCAAATTGAAAATTATACTATACGAGTACAGTTGCAATGAAAATGAATGAAAGGTGGTTACAGAAGTTAGATGATTGTAATAAATGCATTTGAAAAGTTTTATGTTTTAAGGTTTTTACAGGTTGTTTGCAATTATTTTTGAGATTTTCTTGTGGTAATAGTGATAAATTTGATTTTTGCAGTTTTAGTTAGCTCTTTGCGGTCTTTGTGGCTTTTTTATTTAGTTTCTTGTTTGGTTTTATTGAAATATTTTTTTAATTAATAAATTCTTCAGAAAAAAAAAATAATTAATCGAATTAATTACTTGGAGAAAGTTATGAAATTTAACTTTTTATTTGTTTTAACAATTTAAAAGTAATTTCGAACCAAAAATTTCAATTTTTATTACTTTCTTTAAGATAATTAAATAGTTAAAATATTTATTTATTCAAAAATATAAAAGATTTTGTTTAAAAGTCGTTTTTTTTATGAATTATAATGATTTGAACTTTGTTATGTAAAAATTGCATTTTTTACGGCATGAATCAAAACTTAAAAATTAAATTCTTATAAAAAATCCACTTTCTAGTAGATTTTTTTTTTAATAATTAAATTTTCAAACAATTTTTCAATTTATTGATATAATAATAATTGTTTTAAAGTCAATAGTTTAAAACCTATAAGCATTTGAAAGTAGTAGTTTTTTTTAAATCATGAATCACAATAGAAAAATTAAATTCTTAAAAAAATATCAACTTTTATTACTTCTTTTGTTACTTCTTTTGAAATGATTACATTGTTTCTTTAATTATCAATTTAAAAATAAGAATGTCTTTGCTTTAAAGTTTGTAATTTATAAGCATAAATTTGTAATTAGATATTTAAAATTTGCGTATTCTTAAAGTTTGCATCTGAAAATTAAAAATTAATTTACAAAAAAGAAAACCACTTTGAAGGTTTTTTCGATAAACATTAAAATAATTTAGTTATTAAAAAATGCAAATATTTAAAAACTAAATCAAAAAAACATTTTAAAAAAAGTTTTAAATCAATTTATTATTTTTTTAATTGTATCATTTTGCAATTATAAAAAATCATCAACATTTTAGAGCATTAAAAAATAATCTTTTGCTGCACAAGGACAATTTTACAATATTTTCCACTTTTTTTAATAAAAAAAAAATTAAAAAAGCAACACTAAATATGCGTTTTTTTTATCACATTTAATTAGATAATTTATAATCAAATATTTATACAAATATCAAATTTGCAAGCGAGGTTTAATCGAAAATAAAAAAGCGTTTTTTTTTTCTTTCTTTAATTCCATGAAATTATGCAGTGTCAGGAAAAGCTAAACTTAAATTTTGTACTTTGTGCGCTTCAAAGTTTACTTAACATAAATTCGTCCTGCCAAAAAATAGTAAAAATAATGTGCTAACTGTGCATTAAACAAGCAATACAGCATCATTAACAGCACCCGCAATGAAAGTTCAAACCAAGTTGTTTTTTTTTTTTTCTTTCTGTAATGCCATAAAATTATTAATTACCGAATTTTTAACCGAGCAATTACTGCGGGAAAAAAATCTATCCTCAGTTCAACGAAACTTTAAACACAGTTTAAACAAGTTTTCAAGTAATTTTTTTTTTCTGCTTACTTGAATATTCATAAATTCCAATAAATCACACACAAGCTGTATGCTGTACGTACCTAGAAAAGATTAATAATAATTGTTTGCAGCAGTTTTAAGACTTTTAACAAATGTCGGAATGTAGGAAATTCAAATGCGGTGAATCACAAATCGGTTTTCGCTGAAAAAAAAATTTAAAAAAATTCCAAAAAAGGGAAAAACAAAAAACAAAAAATAGAGGGAAACAGGAAAATAAAAGGCATTTTTGTTTTTGAAGCATTCAACATGTTTATTCTTAGGAACTAAAACCAAAATGTAAGATATAAATGGTGATGTACACTTTGTTTTCCAAGTTTTCCATCATCATCATCAATAAGAAATATATAAGAAGTATAAGCATCGTTTAAATGTTGTTTTCATTAAAGTATCAGCACACATTTGCGAGTAACGTTTTTTTTTTTCATTTCCATTTACAATACAAATATCTTTCATCATTCGTAAAGTCTAAATAAGTACATTATTCTTCAATATAATATTAATAACCATAAGAGTACATAATAAATGTTATATAATTACATATTTGCAAATACAATTTTAATTTTTAATATAATTTAGTTTAGTTTATAGTATAGGTAGCTAGTATAAATGAGTTTCCTTTTATTTCGTTTCTATTTACAAAAAGAGCTTCCATAGAGCATAATTTGGTCAAACATGAGAATTGCTCAAATCATTTTCTGTTTCCATTTTTTTTTTCTTTAATTTTCTTCTGTTTTATATATTGCAAAAATATATTTGGTTTCTTTTACTTTTATTAAATGCTTCTTGCATCTTTGCAGATTATTTATTTATTTTCATTTTTTTTTTTTTTTTTGCTTACATAATATATTTGGCACAATTTTTATTACATTGAAAGGCAACAGGTACAACTGAGATTTTTATTTCTTTTCATTTTTTTACTAAATTTCTATTTGTTTTTTCTGATTTTTTACTTTTTTTTTTATTTATTTAACAATAAGAAGCAAGAAGCTTAACTGTTTTCTTTTTTCAGTATATAATTTTTCTTTTGTACATTTATTTGCGAGTTTTATAAAAAGTTAGAAAATACTGTAAAATATATTTATATATTTTTTTTTTGATATAACTTTTTTTCATTTTTTTTTTTCTAAAATCATTTCTTTTTAAAATAGCAGGTCTGTATACATTTTGAGTTTTTTGTTTGTTTTTTTTTTTCTTATAACAATTCTCTTGCAGTAACCTAATTATGCTTTTTCGTGTGAAAATATAAATATCATAATGCTACAAATTGGTGGATTATGTGTTTCTCAATTTTCATTTTGTTTTTTATATTTAATATATATTATAATATAGATATATATATTGTCAAAATGTGTTTTAAATTTCAATATGAACATTTTAGTGTTTAAAGTGTTGTATTTTTAGTAAAAATATTCTCTTGGGAAGACTGATTGAGAGCTTGAATACGATTTTTAATTGAAGAAATTTAGTTTGACGCTGTTTCGAATTTCCAAAAAACCTATTTTAGATTGCAATTTACATTTTTCTTTTTTCTTTTTTTTTTATTTTAATATATTTTTTGTAATGTAATAGTAATCTACTTAAGAAACAATAATAATTAAAACGTAATAATCGAAAAAAGAAAATAAAACAAACTTTAAAAAAAAACCTTTTTTCGCAATGGGAAACAATATTGTTCTATAAGGTATAAAAAATAATATAACTGGTTTAATAATAATAATAATTAACCAACATGACTACTAAAACTATTCAAAGTAGGTGCGAAAAAAAAGCAAAGAATTCGAAAATACAAACTACGATAATATAGTAGATAGTAATAATAATCATATTTAAACAACAACTAATCAAAGTAATAGTAATAAAAATAGGGGGGGAAAAACCAAACAAATCAACAAATTCCATTTGACTTCATTATTCTCTTTTGTTTTCTTTTTTTGTACAGGGATCTCTTTTCTGTCGCTTGAAAATTCGAAAATTGAAATCTTGCAATTGCATTTTTGCATTTCGTGCATTTAACTAGTGGCGCTTAAAAGTAGCGTAACGAAAAGTTTATTATTTTTAATCATAAGGAATAACAAATATAATAATATGTACAAAAACTAATCCTGCAGTTTATATATTTCAATATTTTTTTATAATATTTATAAGTATTTACGAATATAATTCTATATATATATTTTTTTGATATTATTACAAAGATTTCTTATAGTTTTTCAGTTATTTCCGTCTGTAGTTAAAGGTATCAAAAAAGTGTTTTTTCGGTTTTTCTTTTTGAATTTTTTGTTTCGTTTCTTAGTAAAAATCGTTATTATCCGTGAAAACTGCAGTGTATTTTTTACATCATTTATCATTTAAAAGCTATATCACAAAACGGGATATTTAATAATAATAATTATACATTTCTCTAAACGTAATCTAGTGTAAATTATTTATACTATTTCCTCGGCATGGTTACACTTTTTTGTAGTTTTGCAGTTCAAAACTAAAATTGAAAGAAAAGAAAAAAAACGTAGCAGTTATGCTAGAAACTAACTATTTAAGTTCTCCAAAAGTTTTGTTGACGTTATGCGTTATTGCGAAGAGCAATGGCGGAAAAGGAAATCGAAAATCCGAAAATATCAGTAGTAATTAATCAGTAATTATAAAGTCGATCGTCTTAATAATAAAAACAACAAATTTAAAAAGATACATAACAAAAAGAAGAGAAAATCGAATGTACTATTTTATAATGATAATAATAATAATATAACAAATAAGGACCAACTGAATTTCTACCAATATTTAAATATTTACAAGAAGAAGAAGAAACGATGGTAAATTGTAAAAACTAAAACGTCATTCTTATTGCGCCGCCGATTTTCTACTGCTGGCGTTCGATTCCGTGAAAATTTCCATCATTACAAAAACAAAATCAAACTTTTTTTTTTAAATCATGTATAGATAATATTGTAATAACACAATTGAGCGCATTTTCGCGGACTTGAGTGTCTTAAGAAAATACTAGCACCAGTCCTGATCAACCAAACTTAAAGAAAACAAACAATCAAAAAAAAAAAAACGCAAACCTAACAGCATCATTTTTGTGTGTTCTAAGTAAGTCATCATCAGACATTATTCGGCAGAAGAACCTAAACTAAACGCCTAATTCTAAATTCTAAAAACAAAACATATCATATATTATGAAAACAAATACGTTGCAATGTAAATTAATCACAGCTATTATTTTTTTCTCCGACGTCTTTTCGAAATTTGATTATGGATTCCTACTCGGATCAATCTGTTATTTTTTTTTTATCTTCATTTAATTTAGTTTTTTGAATCGAGAAACCAGGTAGTAGATTTTAACTTGTTTTTGTTGCATTTCATTTAACTTTTTAGTAGTTTGCATTAAAAAAAAAAAAAAGAAATGTTTATTGATCGCCAAAAATTGGCGGCGCAATTTACTTGTGTTTCGACGCTAGACTCAATCGTAGTTGCGACACCCGGGCCCTCAGACGCTTCTGATGTCGCCGCATCTCGTCGAGCTGTACATTGTAGTCCTCGGATATCTCTGTCAGTTTATCACAATACAGCGCAGCCTCCCGCAGGATGATCACCTTGGGCGCGCGCTCCCGCTTCTTCACCTCCGGCACCAGCACCCGCAGGTCCTCGAACGCGTTCCGCAGATCTATTCTTCTTTGGCGCTCCATATTGTTGTGCTCGATGCGTTTCTCCAGCGGTTCCGGTTCGCTGTCGCTGCTGTGATTCGTATTATTGTTGCTGCAAGTGTTGCGTTTCTTGTAGGGGGTGGAGGGGAACAGGTGTCTGCCCCGTTTGATCCCTCTGGCTTCCACCGAGCGCCTCTTCACCGGCGAACTGTCCGCACTGCTGCCGTTCGCCGGCGTTTTGCGTGGCTGCAGCACCTTGATGCTGCTGTTCTTGCACATCGCCGTCGCCATCGTCTTCTGCAGTTGGTGGCGGTCGCGCGTCGTTGGGTTCGTCGGAAGTGCCCATGCTGCGCGGGCGGTATTGGAGCGCTGATCGCCCACCGACACCACGTCGATTTCCTCCTCTGCAACAAGCAAATGCCAGACGTTAGTCTTTCTCTCTTTTACGACCGTAAATGGAGAAAAAGCGCGCTTTGCTAATTTTAAAAATTTATTTCAATACGAAACTGCTAAAATGCAGGGAGACCATTCATTCATGGTAAATAAACTATGCAAACCGGTGGTCAACTTTTAGTCTTTTAATAAATCTACCTGTTATTCCAGGAAGTGTCGGATCTTTGGTTAGTTAAGAACCAGTTTCCGAAATTCACAGTAATTTTAAGAAAGAAGAAGAAAAAAGTTTACAACAAAAAGTGCTAAAAATTTTGCTATGGGGGCGCTTAATTAGACGGACATTCCATCAATTCGGGGCGCATCATCTACCTGTTGCCGATTTCTGATAAGATACGTCGAGCTGTGACCCACTAATCAAAGAGAATGTTGTTCTGATCCGACAGTGCGACTATAGTACGCGGAGAGAACCGGCCGGCCGGTCATCCTTTCACATTTTTGCGCGTCGGCTACCTTTGTCCGATCTCTTTAGTGCCGCACAAGTATCTCGTAAAAAAGAAATTAAGCAACCCAAATAAGCAAAAAAGCTTTTGGAAATTTCCTACGGCTACATAGCACATAGCCAGCCACCATCAGACCAGACATATGTAATGTGACCTAAATGCATCCAAGGAAGATTCCTAGGAAATGTCCAGTCATAATAATAAGCAGGAAGCGATTCTTTGCGGCACTAGCAGAAATTCTAGTGCAATGTTGTGGGAGTGATGTCCTACCTACAACTACTATTAGACTAGTGCCTGCTATTGTAAGAGGCGAGACGCGCCTCTCCTCTATAAATAAGTTTACGTCGGGAATTGACCTCAGACTTCAGTCTGCTTCTAAAAATTCACCGGGAGAGGAAACAATTCCTATCGAATCGAATCGAATGAACGCAGGCAGCAGCAGCAGCATTCGGCGTAGAGAGAGTATCATCCTCATAGCGTGGTTAACTGGCTAGAACGGAACGCGGAGTAGGAAGCGAACGCGTTATGCGAAACACGTGTAACGCGCTGGACATATGATCGGCCTTGACATATTATAAAAAGCAGTAGTCGAGAACTCCAACTCTACTAACAGCTATTGCTCTCTGCCTATCGGACGACGTTTTTTTCTCTCCATATTAAATCACCAGAGGCATTCGTAAAAATAACGCATTCCGCACGCACGCACGCTTACTATTTCCGCCTTCGCCTTCTGAGAGCTATATGGAGTAGTCCTGTAGCCACCTCTCCCATTCCTTGAATCGCTAATCCCAATCCCAAATTTAATAAATTAATCGAAAGCTTCGCGCAACTGGCGAAGGACACTAAATTTTGCTCGCTTTTCGCCACCACCCAATCCGTTAAATTTTGGCAACAATTTTACTTTTTACCTGAACCTCTGAGATCTTCCTGTGAAATAAATCTAGGTATTGCTTTGAATCTTCAGATAAAGCGGCTTTCGGTAAAGATATGATGTGCATACAATACGCATTTTCTTTTCACTCCATTCTTGGAGTTTTTGTACGGAGAGCAACAGCAACAGCAGCAGCAGCTGCAACGGTTTCTGCCGAAAATAATAGCAAGGCAAACAATGATGTTGGAACGTGACAAAATAGACCAAATTTTCAATGGACCAGAAGCTGAAGAAGAAGAAGAAGCAAAGAAGTGGGTGCATCCGCATAATATATATATATATATATCACGGATAATGCGCACATTATTCATTTCGTGTTGTGTGTTATCCTTTAAATGCAGAATAGATGATGAGAAAACAAGATTCCTCGGAATGCACAAATATTATTTTTTCGATACACTTCCAAAATACCAAAAAAGAAATCATCCTTGACGCTGGAAGGATGACGAAGGAGTTAGGTAGGAGTTTAGAAGGATGACCGAAATTAAATGTGCAAAATGCAAGCCGCGGCTTTTGTTGTTTGTAGTTTGTAAACTATTAGTCTAGACCGGCGAAGCTTGTTTGTAAACAAGTCGAATTTGGGTGCACGAAACTGCAATTATTAATTTGCGGCAAAAAAAATCTTCTTCTCACACTATATGTTCTCGCATAACAAAGATATTACTGTGTCAGCGGCAGCAGCAACTTTAATTATTACTGTCTACTAGGAAATGAGCAAAGTATCGGGCATTTTTTTGGTTCTTAGTTTATACTTTTTGCGAACAGCGAACATACGAGTCATAACAAAAGAGGAGTCGCATTGCAATTTGTAAAAAAGAAGTCAATTAAGAAATTGCAATGATCAGCAGCAAAAAATGCGGTCTAGTGCGCAGTTTTCAAATATAAATTTCCACTGTAATATTATCGTAGGATGTAGGCGAAAATCGCAAAAAAGCGATGCGCAAAAAAAACTGCTTAAAATCCATTGGATCGGAAAGCTAAATGCTAAGATGTAAAATTGTAAATATAAAAATAATAATAAAGGCGGTAAAAACAAATTTAAATAAAACTTAAAGCTACAACACAGATTTATCGACAAAAGACAACGTTAAACCAATTTTTTTTGGTTATTTTTCTGTGTTTTAGTAATTATCCAAGCCTTGGAAATTTCATTATTTAATGTGTAATACAGAATACTTAGCACGAAAAGTTTTTTTTTTAATTGTTTTTCACTACTCAGTGTGTGTGGTAGCGTAACTATTAATTAGACATAAAGTTGTCAACCGAAAAATACGGCTTATTAAGTGGTGTTTTACGACCACATACACTATTAAAAAAATATCTATTCTAAAGAGGGACCATTTTGGGTACATTGCGTTGGTCGCAACCGAAACTTTAAAATCCACAAAAAGCATAAATAGAAAAGAATACTTCTGGTCCGATGGAAGGAATAGTAAAATTCCAATTTCGAAATGAACCATTGAAAGTTTTGAAACTTGGAAAGAAAATAGCGACAGGTATAACACAGGTCATATAGCTTCCTATGAAACGAATATCTCAAATTCAAATTTTGCATACCTCTCTTTACCTCTACCTCTACCTCTTTCTCCTGTACATTTCAAATAATTCAATAGCGTGCAGATGCTCGGATAAAAGAGTTTTATTATTATACAATGTCCTTTGTGCGCCACCCGGTCTCTTCGGATGGTCTTTGCCCACCACCACCAGCAGCAGCAGCACAGCACCACGGCACGGTAAGGAAAAAGCAGAAAAGCGACAGGCCAAAACTTGTCTTCAACAGGTCGCTCCGTGGCATGCCATGCAATGAACGGAAATAAGTGCAGCAAAAGGAATAAGATATAGTATGAAGAGGTGGAAAACATGCCCACCGGCTGCGCGCTATTTAATTATGTAAGTGGTAAGTTGACGTGTGAGAAAAGAGAGACTGGTTTTGGAAGGAATCGACAAAACGCGAATTGTGTTTGTTTGACGCTTAAACTTCTGAGAGAACCTGCTGCTAATTCGTTAAATTAATAATACTGTCACTTGTCGCCAAGGTGCATTACACTACTACTACTACCACTACTACTAAATGCTAAAAATTTTCTACTCCTGCTGCTTCTATTATTTATTAATTGGCGTCCTTCAATGCTCGCGAAAGCTTTTGCAACGACGTAGCAGTCGTGTGGAAGTTGAATGGCCCATTGAAGGAAGGACACTTAGCAAATATTTCGAACTCGTCGTGTACGTAATACATTCATTCGTATGCCGTCTTGCGACCTTGGAACTACATAGAATATGGAATGGAGGCTTTTAGTTTTGGTTTTCCATTAGCCATCAGCAGTTTGTTGGCCGCTGCTAGATATGCCAGTGGAAGCACACACAAAAAAAATTCCATTGAAAATTGAAAATCCCGCTGGGAAATTCGCAATTTTAACTATTCCAATTCTATATTATAATTTTCATTACACGTTAAACGATTCGATTGATCTGCGATTAAATAAATAGAAAAAAATTAGCGGTACCAAAGTCTTTTTATGGTAAAAACTAGATCACTTTTTATATCGATGCTTCAGATTTGACATTTCGGAACTTAAATTGCTTGTTTCTAGATTCCAAATTGTCAGGTGAAACCAACGCCCGAATTAATTGATTGTATCGAATTGTTTCTAAAAAAAAAAAACTGCTGGCGTTTTGAAGAGAAATCATTTAATACTTTATCTTTATACAATAAAAAAAAAGTAAAAATGCAAAAAAAAAAAACAAGTAGGAAATGTCCAACGAACCCAAATTGCAAATTCTGCCAATTCAAACATTGGGTGGGTGTTTCAGAAATAACTTTCTTACATTTAGTATACTTGCTAATATTTCCGAAACAATTTCGTAGCATTACGTAATTTCATAGCTATAGCAATAAACTTTTTCGATTATTTCTCTTTTCGTTTTTTTTTTTTTTTTTTTTAATTGGGCACTAATTTATATTTAGAATAAAAAAGCAATTTAGATAATACGGAAAACGTATTCACATAACGTGGTATAACGTACTACGGAGATAACGATCGACCCCCCTTGATAAACTCTACGGGCAATTCGTGTCAATTTTTGTAAGAAATTCATTATTTCGCCAAGTCAACTGAAACGGGCGGGCGACCTTTGGGCTAATAAGATTCAGGGGTTCGTTCGTTTTTTTTTCTTTTTCTAATTTTGTAACGAAACCAAATAAATCTCGTTGTGTATGCACACAATGTTTCAATATGTGAACTTTGTTGAAACAAATTGTTTATATGAAATTAGCGTAAAAGGTTTGTCGTAAATGACCCGAGAGCAGTTAAGATTAAATTATGCTGATCAGGATATATAAATGTAATCAATGTAAACGCATTTTATTCATTACAAAGGTTAATGAGTGCGAAAATTTTCGATATTTTTTACGCTATCAATGTGTGTCACGAGTAGCAGTCGCGATAGAAATAAATTCACGTAACGGTCAGAAGCGAACTTCTAAAAATAATTTTAATTACTTATTTATAATTAAATTAAATATTTAATAAATAAGAAATAACGTAAATTATATATATAATTTTTTGTGTGTTGCAAGCGTGTCAGCAATAAATTAACGTCCGAATCAATAAAATGCACGACTCGAAAATATTGGAAAATTTTGATTTACGACCCTAAAATAGAATAACAGCCAATTATAATTGCTATAGAAATGTTCGACCCACAATATATGCAATGCCATATAGTAAAAACCGAAATGAGAAACGTGAGAAATTTCAAACCCCCCCTTCAAATTGGAAAGGAACCCTCATTTGCTCCACATCTTTTTTTTCTCTTGCAGTTTCACACAACGCAACACACAACGAAAATCCATCGGGACCCTCATTTAAACATTTCTCCTCTTTGCCACACATAATGCAAAAGTAATTGCTAGATTTTCCTGTAGTAGGTAGCGCATAATACATAAAGCAAAACAAAACAAAACAAAAAAAAACCACACACAATAAGTAAATGTATTGCATTCCTATGTGCATTCAAATGCGTAAAAAACCAATAACAGTGCGCTTTAGAAATTGACAATAATTATTTATTGAAAGTGAAACGCGTGCATGACATTTGTGCACATTGAAAAATTAAAAATTCACGGACGGCTTTTCAATGGATTTAGAATTTATATAAAATCTTTAAAATCCATTAATAAAGCGCGTTATTTATTGGACATTTTTTATAAAACTATTGAATAATTGGAAATGTTGAATAAATTAATTAAATTCACCTAAGCTTGCTTAGCTAAGATGAAACTTTAATGACATTGCTTAGTTCAGAATTTAGATTTTTATTTCTTGGAAGGAGGGAGATTGATAGGACACCGCCAATGATTTCTTTTTTTTTTATCGCGACCGCCATTTAGGTGTTTCTTTATTTCTTTATAGGAATAAATTAAACAAATTTATTGTCGTTGCGTAGTAGTAGATAGTTTTTTTTTTTTTAAGTTTCGTTTCGTTAGAAGGAGAACCGTCTGGCTTGTATGTCTGGCCTGCGAAAGACGATTGCGAAAGGAAATTTCGTTTTCGGAATGTTAACTAATAAATTCAGGGACGGTTTTCAAAAAACGTTCAGTTTAAATTTTCAGATATATTCGATGGAAAGCACCCACGTGTCGAGGTGATAATTGTGTCCAACACTTGGCCCAGTAAATTTTCTATGTAGGTCACCCGGAAAAGCTGCTTTTCTTGGATATTTTCAAGAAATTTTTAGAGAAAATAAAAATAATTATTTTGTTTGGAAACTTTAGACTTCCTTTAAAAAGTCAAAACTCATATATCTGTACGTTTAATTCATTGACTGTACTGTACCGTGTATATACCGAAAAACTTTACGATAATGAGCATCTAAATTGGTAATTAAAAATAATTAATCAACGGAGCGTTTATAATACCTCCGACGAACTGCGTAAATACTAAAGCGCTAATTACGAGTTTAGTTTTTTTTTCCTGTCGTTGCACTTCAAGCATAGCAAACTTTTTTATTAGTTTTCTTATTTCTTTTTTTTTTTTTTTTTTTGAAGGGTGAAAAGTGGAAAGCAAACAAAAAAGTAAATTATATTTTGGAAATAAATTATATTTCGAAATTTCAGGCATATAATAGACTTTGATTGGAATATTCTTGTTGAAATTATTAAGGATTCATTACATTTGCTAATTACGCTCTTTATTCATAGTTATAATCACTAGCAACCTATTGGAAAATAAAGAAATTTAAATGCCAATGTGCGTAACTTTTTACTATATTTTTACTATACTTTTAATTTTTTTTTTTTTTTTCCAAAATACAATAAATTTTATTTCTCAAAGTGCGTAAAATACTTTGATAAGATTTAGCAGCCAAGGCTTTTTAAGTTTCAATTTCAACCAATGATAGAAATTCCCTAAAAGGTTATTTTAGATTTCGTAAAACAGAAAACTAAAAGAAAAAAAGAATGGAAACTCATAAAATTCCACTTCTCTCTCTCCCTCTCTTTCTGTTAGCAAACCAATAAAGTTGCCATGAACTCGCAATTATTATTATCATCATCCAGCAATAACCTAAGCGACGAATTCGATTTAATAGTCTTGCTTAAAATGCAAATAGATGTACCGAGTGGTGCGGAGTTTGCGGCCACTTTTTCATATATAATTAAACAAAGGTTAGCACTTTACGCGCTGAATGACAAAAAACAATGGCAATCGATTCGATTGATGGAAGCAGAACAATTGGAAATAAAAATACGAAATGAAAAGCGCAAATAAAAGTAGAAAAGCGATATTTCCGTCGCTGGGGAAAATGATTTTTTAATTAAATAGAAACATTGGAACTGTGTGGCGTCCGCACTTTTTTAAATATTAAATATTTATAAACGCGCTAAATTTAAAAAGCTTAGAGCCACAAGGATTACTGGCACATAAATAAATTACTAACCTCTCGACCTTACTTTTAATTGTTAAAATATGCGATTAAATATAACAACTGAATGTTAATTATATGGTAATCAGAAGCTGTATATGAATTTTTACCTGTAAAAGGTACATAGCACACGTGCAAACTTTTATATAACGCGACGCTCCACTTCCTCCATTTTTTACCACTACTACTACTACTACAAACGCCACTATACGAAAAGAGGTTCACGCACTTGTCTACTACCGACGAAACACATAAAACGTCTCGCTCGTATATTATATGCTAATACATAAAAATCGAATACATAGGAACATCAAGGTTAAGCGAAAGTGCGTTGGATAACTTATATCCGGTAACATCTTTCGCGACTCTTTTTACGATTTTTGGCGCTCTTTTTCAG
>JASKGO010003336.1:0-18121 GCA_030556065.1 Holobus sp. GC000080 | reverse complement strand
TCAAACCCAGGATTTAACAAAGTTAGGCAAAATATCTGTATGAAATAATGGCTGTGCCAAAACTGTATTTTTTGAAGATTTTATAATAAAATAATGGTTCAAGTCCCTGCTCGGGCGTCATTTTTTGCCTTTTTAACTAAAAATAACTGTTTTTTTTCAACATACTATAATATACTTGATTACCAATGGCAATAAGTAATTATTCCGGAAGTAGCTGCCAGTAATCATTGATTGCTTACGAATTATAGAATTAATTATAGATAATTGGTTTTCTTCGTTCGATCATTATTATAAAGCGTATATTCAATTAAACATCGGTTTTTGCGAGTAATTAACATTGCAGACGTACCTATAGTATGTATTTAATTTAAAGTAAACAGTAAAACCGGAAAATGTTTCGTTCCCTTATAATATGCACCGTTCGCGCATTTAGAGAGAGTATAGAGTGTACACCACGTATGTAATTACACGTCATAAAGTTGGATTTCAGTTTTTAAGTACTGCATGTATTCATTTAGCATATATTATATGTGTATGCACACGTTCAAAAACATATTTGACTCTCATCTTAATGAAGTAATTACGTTTGAAAACTCAATTGCGAAGCCACTAAACTTTGCGCTTTGTTTCAGCTTCGGAATCAGCGAATCCAAAGGCGATTAATTAACAGCAACTACGGCGGCAACAACAACAGCAACAACAAAAAAATAAAAATAAAAAACACCGACAACACTATGGACTCTTATAAATATCGATATTGTGTGTGCGTGCGTGTGTACTTGTACAATTAAGTAGCATTATAATTTTCTCCGATCTTTTCTGTTGTATTGCATATAGTAGTAAAAAAGGTAAAGAAAAAAGTTAATAAAATTCTACCACTATTTATTTATTGTTTATTATGAATTTTTTTTCTCTACATTATTATTGATGTAATGTTACTGGAAACACTATTACTATATAATTAAGTTGTAATAAAATATCAACTCAGTGCAGCAAAGGATTTTATTCGATTTCTGTTCAAGGCAAATTTATCAGCATATATAAAATATAAAAGAAGTAAAAAAATTAAATGAAAACTATAAAAAAGTTGAAAACCAATCATTGCTTACATCATCAAATAAATAAATAAAATTAAAATAAAGGCACTTGTTTGTTAGTGAATCATAATTTTGTAATGAAAATTAAAATATGGGAAAGGAAACGAACGAATTTATGTAGATGAAAGAAAAGATGGTGAAGTTCCTAATATATTAATGTATAAATAATAGTGAAAAGCCAAAAAATGAATAGAAAAAAAAAATCCGAATTTATTTGTGGCTGACAAGTGACGAATTTGTTGTAAAAATTAAACGAAGAAATACTATTAGGTCGATAAGTTGTTTTAAGTGTAAGATTTTTGTGATAAATATTTTTGTTTTCTAGCGATAGTGTGTACCATAAAGCTCTCTCTTTCTTCCTAAGATTTTACAAACATAAACCGAATTTATTAAACTAATCATAATAAATACAATGTAATAGAGAACAGAACATGTAAAAACCATATTACTTCTAAGTAAATAATTATATTATTATCGCAATTACAACTGTGCAGTTCCGTTTCGAAGCAGAAAAAAAATATAGCAAAAGCGACTACTATACTTATTAAATAACTTTATTGTGTAATCTTATTTATGTAATAGATGATATAATAAAGTTGTAATCTATTCTAGAGGATGAGTGCTATTTTTAGTTGAATCGATTTACAATTTAACATTTATTTGATTGTATTTGTTATTTCTATAATATATTAATTTACTTAATTAAAAAACAATGTTGAATTATTGAAATTAGCACTCATTTCTCATCGAAAACAGATTTTTTTTTAATTTTTCAAAAAGCATCTGAAATACAGCTTTGTACCGCTTTGGAAACTTTGGAATTTCTATTTGTTAAGATTTAAAGTCATTGTTATAGCTAAAATTACTTTTAATTGAAGGTTTTTCTTAAATTTTAAAATTGCGAATTAATTGAAAATTAAAATTTGCCATTTTACATTGACTTTAAATATTACACAAATAGATATTGCTTCCTACTGTATTGTAAAATTATTACTACACCTACTCTTTATGGACAATTATGTAGATTATCTAAAGATAATTATTGTAACTATAAATATCTACTTATTAGAACTTTATTAATAAAGATTTTAATTCTCCTATTTAATTAATATATAAAATGTAGTTTTTTCAATTATTATTTTCTTTATAAAGTTTAATTGCCGATATAAGAGGTAAGTTATTTAAAAATTTTTTTTTTTATTATAATGAAAATTAGTTGAAAATTAAAGCAGAAGCAAATATAATATTAGCAGTATTTGAACAGGGGCGAATCTATAGGGGAACGAGGAGTAATTATGGTAATTACATCCTAACTAAGCATCAATAGGCAATCTTCATTAGATTAATTTATTGCCAAATATTGTAAAATTAAGATTTGATAATAATTGTGCCCCTTAAAAGTCCACAAACGGAATATATTTTAATATTATAATTTGAAAGCAATTTCGGTTTAACTTTTCTCATTTGTACTAGAAAACAATATTTTTCCCTTTGCTATTGAATATTTTCCAAAGTTTAGTTGAACCTATAATTAATTAACTAATTTAAAATTGATAATTTGAACAGAAATATTGATAAATTTCAATTCAATAATTAATTCCTGAAACGGATGAAAATCAACAATAAAAATTGTTAATAAAACATTTAAGAAAAACTTGGTGTTTCTAAATTTTGTACAAAATTTTCAATTAGTATGACAAAGTTTTGTTAATCTTTTCCATAATTCTGTTTATCTGTTTTCCCTTAGATTCGACAAATCATTTCAGATATAAAAAAGCTTGAAAATTTGTGTATATAGTAAGGAAAAGCGCACAAAAGAAAACATTAAAACATTAAAAGGCGAATTGAAATGCAAAAGGAATTTTGTAGAATTTTCTCGGTGACGATTTTAGAGATTTAGGGTAGGATAAACATTTTTCAGCGAAGCGCATAATTTATTCGAGAAACCATAAAATTACACACAAAAATAATTCCCGGTTTTTATTGGTGGTACACAGGCGGGCTTTAGGTATATGGTGTGTGCGCGGCGCGGCGCATTGGACTTGTTCTTTTTGTGCGATATAAAATTTTTATAATTGCACTTTATCCGGCAAAATTATCATTTACGACTTTCCTCCATCTTCGCTTCCTATAGAATTCGATTCTTCTCGTCGAGGCCGGTAATAATAATAATGGCCGTAATTTTTAACGTTTCACATACATGCACACCCCGACATTGCAGAGATATGCAACAACAGCCAACTGCCATGCCATGCCACTGCTATACGGAATGGCAAAGGCAAAGAAAATATTTTATTACATAATAAGAAAAATAGTGCTTTCAATTGCGCTGACATGAAAATACTACAAGAACTTAAATAATAAAACTCGCCCAATAAAATTCATGCTTTATAGTCTATAAATTTTCCCTCGTAAAATCTTTTAAATGTCTAGTAGAGGTAACAGTAGTTGTGTGTATTTGATAGGATATATCGCACGCCGGAATTATTATTACTATCTATCCATCCAGCCATATAGGTGCGCATACATCACCTGCATTTTAAATAATTTTATCTGCCTTGCTCGCTCAAATTAATATATTGCCAGGTAATCATTTTCATCTGCATTATTCCTATTAATGAAAACAAAAATTGCAAAAAATTAAAATGCAAAATAACAAAAGTTGCCTGATTTAAAACAAGTTGTTTAAATCTTTTAAATATAAAGTGCTCATTCATTCAATTGCAAAAGAAGAAAATTTGAAGAGGGCGTAACTTGTCGGGTTGGTTACCTTCGAAAGAGATATCTGCAGTATTATACAAGAACTTTCAGTATTGTCGGTTTTCTTTAGGGATACAGAGCTCGCCCTATTTCAGCAATGTGATCTAGGATAAAATCGACATCTGTTTTACCAAGGGAAGAATTCTGTGAGACGAATCGGAAAAAATTGGGCAACTCCTTAAGGGGTTGATAACTCAACATTACCGAACCGTGTTTAATCATCACTGCTTTTATTTGCGGTGCAACCTGAAACAAATAAAAGATGTATTCACATAATACTTTTTCGCTTATTGTTTTAATGAAATTCGAAATGATTCGTAAATGAATTTTTCGACGATGGGAAAACTGGAAAATGAAGGATTCGAATGAATCCTGATGAAAGCTTGAGCTATACTGTTGCAGAGGTCTCTTCATGTTTGAAGAAATGAAATTCGAAATGTTTGTATGAAGTGATTAATTTTTTTTTTAATATTTTAATTCTCGAGCTTTGCAAAATTAAAGTAATAAAAATATTTAATTTTAAAGAAATTATGTTTATTCAATTTCCAAAATTTTACTTCCAAAGTTTCATTGTATACGGAATGAAAGATAAAAGACAACTGATGGGATAAACCTGATTATGCCGTTTTAGTTTCTCGGATAAATTGACAAAAAGAAATTATAATCTCTATCCAAAATTGTGGCATACATTTCAGTTTTAGTTTGGTCCCAAATTAATTTGGCATACAAAAACATATTACTTAAATACATTTTATTGAAATTTAGTTTTTCAATCTCTTTCCACAAATTCATCACTGTTTTGAATCCTTGTATCTCTTTTGTGGTCACAACGGGTGTGATTTTGATTTTACGTTTTTTTTTTATTAATTATGACAAACTGTTTTAATTTGTTCGGATCATAAACTAATGCTTAAGTTTTTGATATAGCACTGTTTTTCATATAGCATGATTAAAGCCCTTTCATTTTATTTATATTGATAAGTTATTAGGATAGAGGGAGTATAGATATTATTTTGATTTTCAAGTATTTATAATTTTTGAGATTCCCTGTAGAGATAAATAATTTAGGACATTCTTTATTCTTGATAAAATTGAAAGTGTAAAGTAAACATTGATAAGTATTGATGCTTTTGTTCATTTGGTCACTATTCAGAATTGCAAGTTAAACATTTAAAAAATCAGTTGACTTGAATTATTCTATTCTTCAATGTCGATGGCTCGATTTTAAAATAAAAATATATTTTTATTTTTAATCAAAACTAATCCAAATATATCGGGTGACAACGATTTTAGGGTCACCCCTACAATTTTTTATTTTCATACCGATTTCTATAAAAATAAATAAAACTTTTAAAAGACAATATTTCTCATTTATTGGCAAAAATTTCAATTTTTTAGCACTACCGGTTTCACCGGAAATTACTCAAACTTTTGCTTTCTAAATGGCACCTAATTATTTTTTTTCACTTTTTTGGGTTCTAGGGTCATTTCGGAGTTCAAAAATGTGAATTTGATTACATTTTTAATTTTTGAAGTGTTAGAAAATTCTATTTTTAAATTGCTGGGAATGGGTTGAATTAAATATTTCCCAGATATCTTTGATTATGTGTGAAAATTATAGTATATACCACAAATGACAATTTTAATTGAATAATTTATGAAAAAAAAAGTTACAATGTTTTTTTTTGTAATAAGTCATTTTTTTAGTTTCAAATAACACCATTATGAGTCCACTGGGATTTTTTTTTGAATTATAATATCATTTTCAACAAATCCATTGATACCTCATGAAATTTAAAAATTGAATTTATGAAAACTTGAAAAAATACAAATTAACGAAACGCACGCTTTCGTTTTTAAGAATCTTTCTTTATTTTTTCACATGTTCACCTACTTGTTGAACAGTTTTTATTTTCACTAAACGATCATTACTATTTTTAAAAGAAATGTGGTTTTGCTTGAAATCTGATATAATCATTAAACTCCGAATTGAAATTAAGGAAATGTCACAGATTTAGTGGTTCCAGAGCAATCTGCTTTTCACATAACTTTTATAATGAATATGTTAATATTATATTCATACGAGCATTTGCAGACTGATTAGTACCTGTATTGTATGTTATGTAAATATGTAAAATACACATTATATGAATATAATAGATAAAGAAAAAAGCGAAACTGGCTGATTCTGCTAACCCTTATTCCACCGGCAATACATTAAACGATATACGTAAACAATGAAACCGACATATTGGAATGAATGATGACGGGTGGTGAGTGCGTGCCTGAATGGAAATGCACATTCGTGTTTTGTAACATATGTAAATAAGCGGCGCACAAAGCGAAAGCGATGGTAAACCTTTTGTAGTTGTGCCGAATGGTCGACTAGCAGATTGGCTTTGCCTTGCAAATATTTGGGCAAATACCAGAAGCAAACGTTCATATATTGGCGCTGGGAGACTAAAGCGAAATCTGGCCGCGAATGAATTTGCGCTTCCAAGTACTCGGCCAGTTCCATCAGGGTGTCCACGTGTTTGGCGAATCCCGTCGATCCCTTTGCAAAATTACGCAAACACAATCATTCATTAATAATGCCGTTAGTTTCGGCAAACTGTTTTCGCAATTATCGATTCGGATATAGATATACTAACTTTGGCCTTCCACATCAGCCAAAATTTGAAGACGTCGCATTTACGGCCGCATTGTAAATACTTGTCGCCCGGATCGTAGCGGCGATCGTAGTGCTTGTCCTTCTGAAACAGGTACTCGGCATCTTTGCTGTGGCAGCCGTGTAAAATGTCTGCGTGCCGGACCAGAAGTAGCGAACACTGCTGCGGAACTGCCAACAGTTTGTGGGGATTTATAACGATCGAATCGGCGTTTTCTATGCCGTTCAGTTTGGTTCGGTACTTTTGCGAGAAGATTAATCCTCCACCCCAGGCTGCGTCCACGTGCAACCACAGACCGTATTTCTTGCAAATGTCTGATATTTCGTTCACTGGATCGAAGGCTCCCCGAACGGTACTCCCTGTAACATCCCCCAATGTATTTTTTATCACGCCCTGGCTAATGCAAACCGGATCCTCGTTCGATTCTTTTATTGTCGATTGGTTTAATTTTTTAAAATGACAATATTTAGCTATTTTCAAATGCTTATGCAGGGATGATACGTTATATGTATAATATCAAATTTTCAAGAATGTCTTTTAAAGCGGTCAAAAATGAATAACTTTTCTAAAAATTCTATTGAGAATTTAATAATGTAATATCTGAAAAGTTATGCAAGGTAATACTTTTATACGAAGCTCAATTATTTCGCTTTAGAGTGGTTGGCCACTTTTAAATTTTTGTTACTTGTTCCGCCATTAAGGGGTCCTAAAACTTTTCAACGTCGATTTTCAAAATAGAAAATATTTTTATGAATCATTATTGGTTTAGGTAGGAGTGATTAATATTTAGGATTCACTAAAATTTATATTATTATTTTTTTGGTTTAATATTATTTCATTGTGATAATATCTTACACAATTTAGATTAAATTTTAAATTTCTCATTTATTCTTAACTTTCATATATATACATCTTCTAAATTTACTTAAGATTCCTATGGGTTTAGACGTTTTAAGCTAAGAATATTTCAGGTTGCAGAGATGGATCAAAAAATTTGAATCTGGAGCTGAGAGTTAAAAATATGAAACATAAATTTATACAAACCGACTTCCAATAATATCTTCCCTATTTTTACGAAAATATCAAAATATAGAATAAAAATTGAAAAGTTAATCAATTTTTACATTCGTGGGTATAACAAATTGAATTATTATATGTTTTCCAACAATTTTTCATCGGAGAGAACGAGAATAAAAACGAGAGTGAAATTCGTTAAAGACAATGCGCTTCCAATACACCGTATATTCAAAGGAAACCTCTTTCTATTTCCAAATTGTAAACAGATTACCTAAAATACAAATAACCGAACACTTAAAAGTTTTAAATTTCGAAGGAAATTTTTAATCAATGTTAAATGTTTGTTGTACTATACAATCCTCAAAAACATTTTTTTTGGCTAGTATTACGTAATATATCGTTTGGGAGATCATTTCAAACTTTTAGTTCCAAATTTGATGGAGAAACTCATAATTTTTAACTGAAGGAATTGAGGAACATAATTAATATGCGTTTTGGTTTTAAATAATTTAAAAGAGTTGAAAGAAATTAAGTTTTTGTTCAAAGTAATTATCTTTCTAAAGTGTTATCCAAATGGTATTTTCAAGCTAGAAAAGAAAAATAGAGATTATTTAAGATTAAAGATTATTTAATGGGATAAATCTTCAAAATAGATCCTGGCTCCCATTTTGTAAAAAAAAAGGAAGTTAACTTTCGAACTTTGGGCCCAATGGTGTTTTTTTTTATAGTGAATCCAGTCCTTACTAAAAAAGTATGTGGCAGTAATATTTCGAAAAAAAAAAACCGCTAGATTTAAAAAATAATTATTTCAACATATAATATACGAGAAATTAGAATTATAAATCAACATTTTAAAGATATGTTTTTTCGTTACAACATCCTGTATATATAAACCACTCGCTTACACTTCAACGGATACTCTGAATTTAATGAATTTAAAAGCTCCTTCGAAAATTATCAGAGAAACAATAAGTTTTAAAGATGATCTAGATCTAAATAATTTCTTAAGCAGTTTGGAGAAATCTTGTGATTTTTAATAAATCAATAGTGGACAACTTTTAATTTAACGTAAACTAGCCTGTATTGAATTTTTATTTCTATTGGAGATTAAGATTCGATTTGTTCTTCAAGATTTATTAATTAAATAAATTACTACAATTATTAATTAGTTCATTAACAGGGAACTTTCAATAACAAAAATATAAATCTAATTTATTAAACGTACACTAAACACCAATGATAATGAAGAAATATGAAAATTTTAGTATAAGAAATTTTATTCTTATTCGAACATAAGTAAGTTTAAAAAAATATTTTTTTTTAATAAATAAAAAAATATTGCTTCCTATTGATTGGTAAAAGATTTCAAATAATAAACCAGGACAACGTACGAGTACAATGTTGGATAAAAAAAAAGAAGACAAAAACAGTGAATTTCTACACGAGCGGATGAAATTTAAATATAATAGTTGCATCATATTTTAAAAAGAGGCAAGAGGAAAGGGTGCAGAAAATAACAAAAACATACCCAGTGTTGCGACAACTAAAAACGGCGTTTTTCCCTTCGCGATCTGTCGCCGAATTTCACGCTCCAATTCTGCATCGTCCATTTGTCCGACCGAATCCGTTTTTACGTTGCACACATTATCCTCGCCGATGCCGACGAACGATGCAAATTTGTGTACTGAATAATGGCACTCTTCAGAAGTGAACATCACCAAATTGCCATCCGATCGGCCAGTTTTCTGGAAAAATCCATGCGTTCCGCATGATGGTAAAGGTAATACTTATAAATACAAAATCGACGAAATCCAATTAAAGTTTTCACCACAACGGAAATGGCATTCATAAATCTTTTCTTCAGCGAATTGTCTTCGAAAAGTTATTTAAATTATGGTTATAAGTAAGTTGGAATATATATGTATAAGGTGGTAAGAATAAGAGTGTAAAAAATGATCTTTCGTACTTTGGTCTGAGGGAAGCGATGGTAGCGTGCTAAATTTATGGCGGTACCATTAGCGGTGGAGCCGCCGGGACAAAACATGCCATCCGACCATTGTGGACCGATCATTCTGCACATTTCTTCGATGACGTGACGTTCCATCAGGGTGAACACAGGCGCCACTTCGTACGTATACACACTGGCATTCAACGCGTCAGTCAGCCATTGTCCGGCCAAACCGTAAGGATCTAATCTGGAAAGTCATAAAATCGCGGTCCGAATGCTATTAACTACTTGCCTGAAACAATCCTTTGCCTCTACGTAAACCACCCTCTTTCGATCATTAACCTATTATATTTGTGATTTACTGCCACTTTTTTCAAGCCGTTTTTCTTTTGCCGTAGAATTTGCTTTTAAAGCAATTTGTTTTATTTTTGTAAGCTATCAGGGAAATTTTAATTTATGAGAATTTAAATGTATCGTTTTCATTTTTTTAATTATTAATTATTTTCGATCAATCAAAAAGTTTAGAAAATTAAAACCAATTTTTATTTTATTTTCTATATATTTTGTAACTTTTGTAAAACTTAATAGTACAGTGACACTTTAGATACATGCTAAATACATAAAGTCTGTTTAGATCAGTGTTTAATCAGAGAAAACTTAATATTATTTAAGTCATTTTAACAGTTTTAGCAAACGGAAAATTAAGGAAGTATACGATGCTATTATAAATGTTAATATTTTCAAATACATAATAATTTACGGAACGAAAAGTGGCTCATCATTTTATTTTCTCATTTATCAATCAAATTTTATAAAAAAAATTATACACAACACTTAAGAAATAAGATTTGATAAGTGGACAAAAATTTCAATTTGATTTCACTTCCGGTTTAAAGGCTAATGACACTAACTTAGGAGTTTTAAATGACAATTTACTTCTACAATTTCGGATTTTGGATACCATTTTAAGGGTAATTTTTTATGAAAATTGGTAAATAAATAAATAATTGAGAGGGGCAAACCACTTTTCGAATTTATCTTCAAGATACTAGCGTAACCTTAAAAATTCGAAAAATAATTCATGGAATATGAGGTGCAGCAGAAGTATTGGATAAAAACTGCGAGGGCCCATGGCATTTTTATTGCTGAAGAGTGGGCCATAGAGTCTACTGGGCGCCCCTTACCATAGTGGCAAGTGGCCGATTTTGCCACCCTATTGCTATGCCATAGCTTAACTTTTAGTTAAAGTAAAAGAATTGAAAAGAAAGAGATTAATAATTTTTCCCATGGTTGACAAGAATTTAGCAATGAAATCATATGCATTTGTTCTTATGTTAAGAGGATTGTCATAAAAGGAGATACTTTTAAGGGTTAAGAGCACTCATAACAACCTTGGAATTGGAAAAGAAAATTACATCCCACTGTAATTTTTAAATTTTTAGGTCTCATCAAAAGGCAAAAAGGGATTACTTTTTAATTTATAACTACCAATAAAACTATCTTTGTAGGCCTTTTTAAGTAAAAGCTGAGTAATAAATAAACAATGTATTGTTCCATTTGAAGAAAATGACGATTTAATTTGAATACTTATTTAAAATGTATAAAGTATACAAAGTCACTAAGAATCAAAGATTTTATTTCACTTCTTTTAAATTAAATGAATAAAATATTATGAAATAATTAGCAGAGAACGCCATTAATAAGAAGTGTAAAAACATGTAAAATGTACATGCAAAACAAAGAATAAGGCAAATTTACTTTTGTAAACTTAAAATATAACTTTGCGTTATAATTTGCTAGTTATTGTTCCAGAATATATAACTGAAACACATTGTATCATATGAATTATTAAATTTATGATAAAATATTTAGTAGTCCCGCATTTTTATTGACGCACATCTCGAGACACGAGATTATAAATGATGAAAGTTTGTTCTTTCAAAACACAATGCTCACAAAAAAGGAGAAATAAAACTACCAATCGTATAGAAAATATATAGTAGTTTAAAGGTAAACTTCGCAAGAGTGTCAATATAGGATTTCATTATAAAAACGTACCCCGAAAACAACTGATTGATGAAATACGGATGACCAGTTTTGACACTGTACTTGATGGTGTTTTTGATCAAAATAAGCAACTTGTCGTGGCTGGCGCCGAACTGATCCAACTGGAAATCGAAAATGGAGTCCAACACTTCCGGTTCCTTCCACAGCACAACTTTATCGGCGTTTCCGGCAAAGATGACATGCTTGAAGAGAAGCTGCACTACTTCTTGCAGAAACTCCTGGTGATACTTGCCTTGAGGGACAGGCTGATAAAGATTACGATCGGTCATATTGAAAAAGTAGAGAGCTGGCGAAATTTCGCATTCGCTTTTGCGTTTTATAGTCGCCGCCACGTCGTTCTGTCCCCTCTAATTTTTCAGTCAATTTCGTTCAATTAGCGCCTATATAAAATTTGGATTCTTTCTTCGGCTCCGCGAATGAAATAACCGTTATCCGGGTCGCTAATTCGTTCAAATTGCATACGATTTAATTAAACCATTGTCTAATTAGCAATATAAAGGATTTCCTTAATTTGCCCCGACAGCCCAAGCAGCATTTGAAGGAAAAATGAATTGTTTTAATGATCCGATTATTTTTATTACGTTTGGGGAAATGAAATAATGCAATCTAATATTGAATTTTGATTTTGTGATGACTGATGAGTATATAAGAAGAAGAGTGGTATTAGAACTTGCTTGCCATGGAAACAGATCCCGGGTGGCCCTAAAATGGAAGATGTTTGGTGACGTGAAAACACCCAAGAGTACAGCAAAAGCCAATTGCGCTGTCAATTTGAGTGTTTACGTCGGAAATGTTTACAAAACAAGTAACACGTATTCTATTTTACGATATTATGTTCCGAAAATAAATTGTTTTTGGTTTTAAATGGTATTAAGTAAGAGATTGAATGCGCAATCTTTTATGCTGCTATTGAAATAATTTGAAAATTTACTAACTACAATAAATACCTAATAAATAAACTGACTTCATTTCAATAATCCGGTTGCTTTTAGGAACAAAATACTTTTTTACAGTGTTGTTCATTAGTACGATCAAGTAAGATTGTGCCTAAAGTAAATTATTTAACATATATTTTTTTTATTTTTTCTTGAAAATCGTATAATTAGCGATAAAATTTTCCAAAATTATTTTAAAGAGGTCCTATCATGCAATATTTATAAAACTTAAATAAATGGATTGCAAAACTTTTTAGAATTTGGTATTAAAGAGTTAATTTAATAATAAAATTAAATAGCAGCCAAGAAAAAAAAATATCGCTGTAATAATCGCACTCTAAAAAATGATTCGACATTCTTAAGTCTAATCATTTGGATTGTGTAAATTATTTTAAAGATTTCTGGCGTAGGAATTTTCAAAATTATTCTTGACTTGATATTATAATTTTACTTTTTAATATACAGGGTGACACAAGTTTTACTACCCCATAGATTTTTCACATTTTTGGTTTCTAGGAGTGATTCTGAGTTTAAAAATATAATTTTTAGTTTTTTTAGTTGCAAAATAATCGATTTTTCCATTCTGAGTAATTCAGCCATATAGATTAATTTAAAAAAAAACGATTTTTTCGCAATTATAAACATTTTTAAATTCGAAATCACCTCTAAAATCAATAAAAGTAAAAAAAAAATACAGGGTGGCCATTTAAAAATCAAAAGTTTGGGGCATTTCCGACAAAACCGGAAGTGGTGTAAAAATGACAACTATCCATTCAAATTGAAAATGTTGTCTTATAAATGCATACTAAATTTGGTAACAATCGGATCAAAAATATAAAAATGGCAGGGGTGGTAGAAAACTTGTGCCACCCTGTATATTTTTTTCATTCGAATCATTCGAATCTACTATAACTTTATGAAAATTATCCTGTATAATTTGGAAATAGTAGCCAGAAATAATATTAAAATTAAAAAATATCAATTTAAAAAGTGTTTTTTCTAAAATATCGTTGGTAAAAAAAAAGAAAAGTTTAAGCCGCTTTTTGTGTTGTCATCTGGTATCTAAAACAATTGCAATAAATATAAAATTGGATACATATAGCTCTGCATAATACAGAATAAATAACCAAACGGTAAAAACAGCCGAATAAATTAAAAAAAAATGAAACCAATATTTCTTAAATAAAAAATTGTTCTCTTAAATATGGTTTAACCGGAAACCGAGCACTACTAAAGCTCTGTATAAATAAAAAAAGAGAAACAGCGGCAGTAGCAGTAGCAATAGCGGCAAAAGTTGAAACAAAACTTTATCGTTATGTTACTCTAGAGAGCTATTGAAATTTTCACGTCGTTTCTGACAAGCTCATGCCTATTCTCTCTGTGAGCACGTCTGAACTTACACCCTGTCTATCATCCTGCACGTAGAACGGGGCGCGAGTAAAAATGAGAAATCGCTAATAAAACTAATTCTATATTTGCAATTTTCCGGCCGCCTCATTTATCTTCATTACGGCGCGTTTCAGCAATTACAATAACACAGAATAAGTACTTTTTAATTAACAGAGCGAGTGACAGGCACTTACATTTAATTAACTCAAATGAGAGCGAACGCTATGAATAAATAGGTGCTGTTTTTATGAAGATACACTGTGAAAGGAAAAAGACGGCGGCGGCGGTGAAAAAAAAAAGCAAAGGAAAAGCTAATAGCCAATAATGCCACAGCCGCCACAACCGTCAACGATGAAAACAGCTTCAACGTCCTAACATTTTCCCCTTTAATGATATGCAAGTAAATAGCGCTTAATTTTTACCTTTTCATTGTCGTTTCGGTAGTTGGCTTCTTTCTTTTGTTTGGTCGCTCGAGATGAAGTTCGTTCAGAAGCAGTGGGAACAGTGGGATGATGCAGAGATACTGATGTTGGGGTGAATAGTGGAAACTTCAATCTAGCATCTGGATCTTTATTTTCCCACTTTCCTGTCAGTCTGCTTTTGCACTCACCAAACGCATTTTCCGAACGTATACGCTGTATGAGCTTTGAAACATGTGCATCTACTTAAGATCTTACTTTTCACTTTTCAGTGCATTTCCTTTCCGACTCACGTTGCGTTTCCACAAGAAAGAATCCCTTTGTTGTTTGTCATCATTATTCGATGTTTCAATAACTCGCATGATTTTTCATTTACTTAAGTGTTCTTTTGTGCTCTCTGTTTTTTTTTTCACAGTCGCTATTGGATATCACTTACACGACAATGCTTTCCGATGTCCCGCTGAAATGTTTACTTTATTATACATATATTTAGGCATCGAAAAAATGTCCATTAGATCACCAATTGCTTTTTTACAATTTTATTGGAAATATTCCAAGCCATTAAGCGATTTTATTTCAAATTATTATTCTGTTTTGTAATTCTTTTTTACCCAGTGAAATATTAAATTTTTAATATAGGGTGACAAAAATTTTACTACCATCCCTATTTTTTCTTTATTTTTGAACCAATTGTTACCAAATTTGGTTTACTTACATTAGACAATATTTCCAATATGGATTGATGTCATTTTTACAACACTTCCGGTTTCATTGGCAATGGCCCCAAATTTTGATTTTTAAATTGCAAACCCCACAATTTTTTTCACTTTTTTGCATTCTAGGGTTCAGACTGGTTTTAAAAAAGTAACTTTAATTACTTTTTATTTTTGATCTTTAAAAATCAATCAAGATGGCTGTGAAATGATTTAAAACAGTCAGAATGAAGTTTTGACCAATTGGTTTTTTGGTCAAAAGTCCATTTTCTGAAATGGCAACCATATTGGACCATCCCTACTAATTTTACTCTTCGTTGAATGACGAACTTTTTGAAAACATTTATAGTTTGTTGCAATAATTCATTGTGGGTAAAAATATAAAAAATAAAAAGTCAGTGTTGCCATTTAAAAATCAAAAGTTGGTCCCTTTTCCGGTGAATCCGGAAGTGAGGTAAAAATGACAACCATCCAATAAAATAGAAAATGTTCTCTTATGTACGAACACCAAATTTGGTAACAATCACTTCAAAAATTAAGAAATGGTAGGAGTGCGGTTGTTTTTTTTAAATTTTTATCGCAATTCAATTGTAAGGTTTTTCAGCGAGCCCTGAGTGAACTAATTTGTTATTAATAGGTTTGTAACATGAAGATATTTCTATAAAAATTTAAAATTGACAAGGTCATTTAAGCATTCTATTATAGAAAGTAAAATTTGTGTCTTCGTACTCGATTACTTAAATTTCCAGAGAAAATAATGAAGTTATGTTACCTTTTTATAATTTATTTTACAGAGTAATTCATGAGAACTGCCTCTTAGGTTTAATTTATGATGGAAAAAATAGTGATCTTCTAATTCACACATTGACAGTGAGTCATCATATATAGTTTCAAATTGGATTTGGCTTTCTAGTAGATCCCAACAATGTTTGGTATGTTATACTAAGTATGGGAATTTTTAACTATTCAGATATTGGTAACTTCTATGCAACGCTAACAATATTATCCATTTTTACTAAGAATAATATCACTAAAGTTTATAAGTGCAAAAGAAAAATAGCATTAGAATTAAAAAAACAAAACATTATTTTTTAATTAATGCAAAATTCCTCTTATCTCCATTAACATTTCTTCTCCGGCGACTTATCCGTTACCCGGAATAATATGCCCCTAACTTTTCTAGTAAGTTAAATTTAGTAGAATATTTTATATTTCATTGATTTTGCATGTCGATAAAAGAATTAAAAAACAAATTTCCATACACAATCTGAACTTTCTAAGTTTTTATTAGTTAGAATGTTATGCACATGGACTAGTAAATTTGTGAAAAGGTACAACAAATGTAAAAGAAATTTTCCCAAGGGAATGGAAAATTTTGCTTGCCTACTGGGGTCACATATTTATCTTATTTATTCACAAAAAAGTTGTTTTATCATGTGTCGGGCAACTATAAAAAGTGACCCTTAGCTCATCAGAAGACATATTTAGATGCTAAGTTTTTATAAGTTATTTTATATTTGTGAAATTTTCAGCTAAAATATGTTTATTTATAAACTTGTTTTTTTTTTTCACATGTCTAGATCTTTTTGGTAATACGAGCGAGTACTGATAGAGTTTAATTCATGGCAATTAATTTGTAAAATTTAAAGAATGTACTGAACAAACAAGTTTATAATTGATATTCAATGGATTATCTCTAAATGGACTGACAAAGACGTTGTCTGAATGCAGCTGGTTGTGGCGAAATGGCAAATTGTATGCAATGAGTAATGAGCCGGCGCCTTCACATCTGTTTTCTTTAATAAAAGTGATATATTTTTTTTAAATTAATCTTTATTAACATTTTTAGTATTGCTGAAATCTTTATTTTTTTATACAGGAGCAACCATTAATAAGATTACATGTAGCAAATCATTGAAAAATTTTCTAAAAAAATATGAATTTAATTTAACTTTATTTTAAAATCCCGGGTGACCAATTTTAAAAAATTTATTCCCTGATTGACTTTGGCTTCATCCGTATGTATGAAGCCTCAATTGAAACAACTTTTTATGAAGTATAAATATTAATTACAGAAAGTGGATGATTCCATACAAAAACATAGCTTCTTTAATTAATAATAATTTTAAATTTAATTCTTCATCGTTACTGATATGACTGTGAAGAGAAAAAAAAATAGTTCTGGCGCAATTTTACTTTTCCCTACTAATGCTTCACCTTTCGGAGTGTTTTTTCTCAAACTGAACAGAGGGAATCTTGATTTATGAGCACATAGATTTATTGTCCCTATGTTCTGTTAGATTATAGAATTTGAGATTAAAGAATACATTTCTAATCGGTGTTAAATTTCCAAAAAACTATTTCAATTTTTCAGGAACAATATGATACGAATACATTTTACGATTATAATTTTTACTTAAGGGACTTATCGTATGAAGGTGGTTTGAAATTTCCGTAATTGCAAAGTTGATTTTTATTTTAGTTATTACTGGTTACCATATTAATAATTCCAAGCAATTGAAAACTACCCTGTGTTAAAAAATGTCCTTAATATGATCTAAGTCTCCATGTATTTAAGTAAATATAATTTATATTTTAAGAGGAGGATGCTGCTATTCGTTCGAATACTTATATGAAGAAAGTAATATACGAGTATTTGTAGAAGTTTAATGTTTTCATACTACACAGTACGATCAAGAACAACAGTGACTCTTTATTCATCTACTCAATAAGCCGATCATCATTAAACCTCTCTCTGATTATATTATACAGGGTGTCCTAGCGAAAAGTATCCAGTAGGATTAACATGAAAACTACTTATTTTAAGAAAAATCCCTGAGACACGTCAATTTTTATTGTTAGAGGGACATCTTTTGGAATGTTTCGTTATGTCGTAACACTCACCCCCTGCCCCCCACGGCCCCGACTTAAAAATCTTAAATGGTATGTGGGGTCGAGTGACACCTCATTTTAAAGAGAATATTTTTATAATGAAAACCGCATTTAAATCGATTCAATAGTTTTGTTGTAATTAATTATTGAAATTGATACAAATTGCCCATTTCCCCTTGTTTTCAGATCACAATAATAACTTCGTAACCATGGAA
>JASKGO010003335.1:0-20685 GCA_030556065.1 Holobus sp. GC000080 | reverse complement strand
TTAAATATTAATTGATTACATAGTAGAGTAGTGTGCATGTCGAGATAAAATATGATATTTACAATGGAGTGAAACGTAAATTGTACTTAACAATTTTAAAGCTCATCATCAAAGATAAAATGACCACTCTATCTTGGTCTCTGCACAAGATAGAGAATTGATCTTCATGAAAAACAATGTTGTTTTAAAAGAAACGAGAAAGATGTTTCAGAATATCAATGATTATCTAATGAGTCAGTGCAAATATAAACTATGGGAACTTAAAAATCAAAACAATAAAAAAAAAACCTTTGCACCTGCCCTTTTTTTGAAAATATGCATATTTTATTATTCTCACTGCCCAAATTGTTTAAATCGACCCCGAAATGCCCGCTGGGCTCATTATAATATGTTGCTTAAAAAACAGGGAGGAAAACAAAAGAAAAAAATGATGCAGTATTAAATCAGCACCGATCTAAACAATTTGGATGCCAACAATCAACATATTCACAAATATACATCCTTCACCACGTATTTAATACTAGGGATGTTGCACGCAAACAGAATGCCTGCAATAATAACAATAAAATAACAACTGCTGCAATTTATATATATCGAAAAAAAAAGTGCAATTTGATTGGTCATTGATATAAAATTAATTGTACATATTTTTTTACTTATGCAAGAGAACTGTTCACTTTTGCGCAATTTTCCACTCCGCGGGTTATAAATACATTCTTTGCAATTTGTTTAAATAAAAATTCCCATTTGTAAATTGTCCCGTATAATTTAATCTGTGCGAAAATTAACTTTCCGCACAAGTTTTTCAATGCTTCCATGTGTGGAGTAAATGACACCCAAAGCGCTCGAAGCTGTGCTGTACTTGCTGTCTTGTGGACGCAAGCAGAAGGATTCTTCGGGAGTTACATCGCTTTGCGAACAGCTCTCCGTGGCTTTGTACGAATTTACTATGGAAGTGGAATCAAACAAGTCTCCGATCGGAGGTAATTTCGGCAAGGAAACACTTTTCACTTGTTGATTATCGAAGCGAATACAATTAGACCTTTGGTGAATGGCGATGGGTTGCGATGAATCGACTGAACTTCTTGCAAAAGTTGTTAAATTGTGACCAGGTACAGAATATGTTTCCAAATACTGAAAATAGTCAAGAGTCAAATTGAGGCAGCTATTATTGGAAAAGCTTTCGGACTTCGGAAGCTTGTTTGGGAAACATGGGCTTGAGCGTTTTATTTAAATCTTTAACAGGCGGCAAGGAATGCAGAAGATCCTTGGAAATAGTTCCCTCCAGTTTTAAGCGCTTTTCAAACTGTTCCTTCATCGATTTCTGATTATAAAGAACAGTCGTTGAATGCGAAAGGATGGCCGGATCTAAAGCAGCCTTTAAAACGGCAGCAAACAATTGATATAAGTTTTATCAAACAATATGTGGATGCGATGCGGCTTTCTTACTTCAAGTTTCGCAACGAACTTATCGAAACTCTTGCGCGTCTTAAGATCCTTCTTTAGACTTTGTACGGCGAACTCCCAATATTTGTTCACATTTTTTATTTTCGCCAAAGTTTTATTATCCAAATAGCCCAAGATCTGTTTCACTATTCCAATAGGTAAAATCTGGATCTGAAAAACGAAACTTTTTTTACCGTTTTTCGCAGTATTCCGCTAAGAAAATCTACGCGATCAATTTCAGGCTTAACTTTCTTCGGCTTCTCTCCCTTTTTGCTGCTCTTCGAAGTCTTTGTTGATTTTTTCTTCATTTTCGAATCTTTCGATGACTTTTTTTTCTGTTTGATATCATCAACCTCTTCCTTTTTAACATTCGCAGATATTCCAATGCTTTTTTCTACAGTCTTCCGGTACTTTGCCAACGAATCATTAAACAGTTTCCGCTTTTTCAGTATTTCAGCAACTTGCGGATCGCTTTTGTCCCATTCTTCCACATAATTCTTGCTAATATCATATTGTTCTTCCGATTTTTCCTGTTCTACTTTCTTCCGTAAATCTTTTATAGATTTGTTCTTGTAGTAGTTCTTCATGTGATTGCATATCAGCTGTGTTGCGCCGCCTCCCATCATCATCAACATACCTACACAGGATGATTGTTCAATCAATTCGTTGAATTAATTTCTACTTCAGAAAAACTTAAAAATATCTATTAAGATCAAATTTGACTCATTAATTAAGACAAATTGTTTCTTGGACTAAATTAACAAAGAAATCGAGGATTTTCATGGTGTTTTTTTTTTCAGGATAATTCGGAAACCAAGAGATATATCTGATATTTGTAAACGGATATAAGTTGGACGTAAAATTCTGCCCATTTTTGCCCATTTAACCGAACGACATTTATATTTTAAAACTGACTTTTTCTTAATTATTTAAGGAAAAATTACTCAATGAAATGGACATTATAATATCATCTGGGTATTGTTGCGCGCGAACCAAAGTGTCTTCGATGGCTTTCGATAATTCAGCATCTTCCAGCATGCGGTTGTGGTCAAAGAGATGATTATCGAAAGCAAAGTCTGAAACTCCTCTGCGGAAACGATTTTAGTGAATTTCTGTTAATCGCTAATTCATATGCATTAATAATGCTCACATTTCTGTCAAATAACTCCTCAGTTTGCCCATATTGTATTTGTAAATTATTCTGAAACATAATTCCACATATTTGAAATCTTTAATAATGTTAAAGAGTTCTTCGGTTAGCTTTAATTTATTCAGGGTGGAAGATCGCAAGAAATAGCTTTGCATAATGCAATAACTGGCATACAGTTTTGCATTTTTCAATCGCACCACTGTGTTCTCTAAAAAGTTCATATATTTGAATCAATGGGAATTTCAGTAATCTCAGGGTAGTTTACCAGCGCCTTCAAGCTCAGGTTCTTCAGGGGAATTCTTAAAGTGATCGTAATCCGAATACATTTTTGATAACTAGAGACTTTTTGAGCTTTCAAATTCTGATTGATGGAACTTTTTATAGGTTTTGGGGTTTGCAGTAAATGTTATCGCAATTAAAATTTTTAGATGAAAATTCGAAATAAATTAAATTGCTTATGAATCAAGAGGATTAATATTATTAATCAGTTTTACAAAAATAATTTATGTATAGTTATTTTATTATATATAAGTGTATTTTTATAATTAATTGTTATTGATATTATTGTCAAATCTCATCGGTGGACATCTGTGGTGGACATTAAAAAAAAATGGAAGTGAATTAATTTAAAAAAAATACTTTGGAAGTTTCCAAATATTTTCCGGAAAATTGTAAAAAAAGTTTTTTTTATTTATTTTAAAAGTATAGATAAAATGATATTCAAGTTGTTAAAATGTTTTAATTAATTCAAAAGTTATTAATTGTTAATTTCTCTTCGTTAAATAAAAGCAAATGCAAAAAAGCTTAGCTTCTACGTAGATAAGACGTCACACTAAGCTAATGTTAAAAATATTAACAAATTTAAAGGAATACCAAAAACAATAAATCGGCAAAAAAAAAAGTTTCCAAATCTGCTTTCATCATTAGAAGAAAGAAGCGACGCATTGCAATCGACAACCAATTAAAAAAGTTAATAACTTTTTTCTTAATAAAAAATAAACTAAGCCAAAGGTTAGAAAAGTACTGCATGGAGGTTAAAGGTGAGATGGATTTAAGTGCGTTAACAGCTGAGGACACTTTCTTTTTCTCCCGTTGGGCAGGGCCGGACAAATGTAACAGACTGCATCGCTAGATTGTGCAAAAATCAACTCCATCAACAACAAAGAAATGATTGTTTCGCGCCTTTCGCGCTCTTTTTCAACATTTTCGAACTTAACCTGCAAATTATCACCGGTAAGAAAGTTATTTTGTATTTTTCTCTAAAATTTAAAATTTCCTATAACTAGAAACAGTTTGTTTACTGATAGTAAGCTTACGCAATAATTCATTTAGTTATTCAACTTTCAATTACGTCTATCTGTTGCTTTCCCATCTAACAAACAAGTTACGTTTGTGATAAGAAGGCAGGGTTACAAGAGTTATCAACTTAAGTTAACTAATATATCCAGATAAACGATTGTCGCTGACTTTAATTAAGTCGTAACTGCTGGCAACTTAAGACCTTACCTTTTGTTGCATTTCAGATTGCTAGCAGACCTTCATTTGTTTCCAGTGCCAACATGAGTGGATATGTTAAGAAACTCTTAGATACCAATGTCTGGGACTCCGATCCCGAGCTGTTTGAGCTGATGAAGCAGGAGAAGAAACGGCAGATTGGCAGTTTAGAGATGATTGCCTCTGAGAATTTTACAACTCTTTCGGTCCTGCAATGTTTGGGCTCTTGCTTACACAACAAGTATTCAGAAGGATTGCCAGGACAAAGGTAACGCCATAATTCAATCCTCAATTTTTGTTGAACTATAAATATAAGATAATCCTTAAAAAAAACAATTAAGGTATTATGGAGGCAATGAGTTCATAGACCAGGTGGAAATCCTGGCTCAGAAGAGAGCTTTGGAAGCTTACCAATTAGATCCTGAGAAATGGGGCGTTAATGTTCAACCGTATTCCGGAAGTCCTGCCAATTTTGCCGTCTACACAGGTAATCAATTACTCCTAATGCAAAATTCCGCAACTGAAAATCAAAAACAACTTTTTAGCATTGGCTGAACCTCATGGCAGAATAATGGGTCTTGACTTACCCGATGGTGGCCACTTGACTCACGGTTTTGCCACGGCTGGCAAGAAAATCTCAGCCACTTCTTTGTTCTTCGAGTCCATGCCTTACAAAGTGGACCCCGAAACCGGACTAATTGATTACGATCAATTGGAAAAGTCTGCAAAACTTTTCCGCCCAAAAATTATCGTGGCCGGTGTAAGTTGTTACTCGCGTCCGTTAGACTACAAACGTTTCCGGGCCATTGCCGACCAAGTCGGTGCCTTAGTTTTTTCGGACATGGCACACATTTCCGGTCTTGTTGTTACAGGTATTGATTCCTAATAAAATTTCGTATAAAATATTATTAAAATTAATTTTAAGGTGTAACACCAAGTCCCTTCGAATACAGTGATATTGTAACCACCACGACTCACAAGAGTCTTCGTGGACCTAGGGCTGGAGTGATCTTCTTTAGAAAGGGCGTGCGATCTGTCAATGCAAAAGGGGAAAAGATAATGTACGACTTAGAAACCAAAATTAACAATGCAGTCTTTCCAGGACTCCAAGGTACATTTCCCCCTTATTTTTAAGTTAAAAAAAATGAATAAATTTTTCTTCAGGCGGCCCTCACAACAATACCATAGCAGCAATGGCAACGACATTCAAACAGGCCAAAAGCCCCGAATTTGTACAGTATGCCAAGCAAGTTGTGGCCAATGCCAAGCACTTAAGTTCAACCCTACAGTCGAAAGGATACAAAATTTCAACAGGGGGCACCGAAGTGCACATGCTTCTGGTGGATTTGCGCGACACAGGTATTTCCGGTGCCAAAGCTGAATACATTTTGGAGGAAATCAACATTGCCTGCAACAAGAATACCGTTCCGGGCGATAAGAGTGCCTTGAATCCATCAGGATTCCGCTTGGGAACGCCCGCAATCACCACGCGTGGCCTAGTGGAGAAAGACATCGAAAAAGTTGCTGATTTCATCGACAGAGGACTGAAATTGGCCAAAGAGATTGGCGCAGTGTCGGGTCCCAAATTGGTAGACTTCAAGAGAGTTCTCCACGAAGACCAACAGTTCAAAACCAAAGTGGCGAATCTAAAGAGCGAAGTCGAAAAATTCAGTTCGAGTTTTCCGTTGCCTGGTTTGGAAGAATATTGATCGATTATTTCGCCAATAAAAAAAAAACAACTGGAAAATGTAACTGTCACCAATGTCATAAACTATTTCGAAATGTTAAGTTATGAGCACTCAAGATAATAAAGAGTTTCAAAACGCTCTACGGGAAATTGCAGTGCACGCGCCCAACCTTCCCAATCCTTATGGTACCCATCACAACAATCATACATATCCGGAGAATCCATATAGTCGCTTATTTTTTTAGATAGGGTAAGGTGTTCAGAATGGGCCAGGAAACTCGCCGGAATCCCCGATTCCGATCTGGAGAACTCGAAATTACGCAACCACTATATGCAGTTTCTGCGTATGCAGGTCCGCAATAACTTTCTGCACGCGCCCTTCTTGCAACCGCCACCGGAAGACCAATCGCTGTGTCCGTTACCAGAACTGCTGGCCAATCAGCTAGCAAAACAGATACATCATCTTCCGGCTACAGGTCCGATCGCGCCCATGATACAACACCGCTCGCCCGACGGCAGGGCTTTCGTATCCGTCAAGCAGATACCTGGCGATGGCGTCCTCTGCTATATGGCCGTCAGTCCGGACAATTTTACAGAACAGCAATGATTTTGCGTTTATAAATGTACTTGTGTTTCATCTAATAATATAACATTGAATATAATATTCGCGCGGCAATGTAAGCAACACGACTCTCTAATCGAACTTTATGAGTTCTTCGGTCGTCACGTCCTGTTTTGCCACTTGAGGACTAGCCGGAGGCGCACCAGGCGCCGGATTCGGCACAGGGTGCGCTTGCGGAGGCCCTTGAGGGTAGCCTTGCGGCCCAGGTGGTGGTCCCTGCGGCTGAGGCGCCATCATGCCAGACGGTGCCGGATGTTGCATCGGTGCCATTTGCGACATCATGGGCATACCGCCACCAATTATCGGTTGCCCATTATAATCCGACCTAATTGGCGGGCCACCAGTTGCACCCATGTTATAACCTAAGGTACCGGTACTAAATACAACTCTTCAATAACAAAAACAAAAAGTAATTACCAGGTCCTCCTAACTGAAGAGCTTTTCTCTGTTGCGGCATCTGCGGCGGAGGATAGGCGTAATTAACGAACTGCTGACCGCTTGGAGCTGCTTGCGGAAGAGGTCCCGCAGGTCCCGGAACAAATTGCGGCGCGTGGGCTGGCGAACCCATATAATAGTTGCTCGATCCAAGCATATACTGCTGCTTCTGTTGCTCCTGTCTCATGTGCATTTCTCTCGTCTGCTCCTGGATCCTTTGCAAGGCCACCTGACGCTGGTACTGCAAGTACTCCTGCTTCTTCTTGCGCATAATGTCCAACTTTTGCGCCATCAGCATTTGTCGCTGTCGTTCAGCTTCCTCCGCTTCGCGACGCAATTTCTCCTTGTGTTCTTCCCTTAGAGCGTCCAGTGCAGCGCGAGCATCCTTCACCTGCGCCATTTTGTCCTGAAGACGTTCGTAGTGAAGACGACTGTCGTCGTGCTGCTGAATGTAGTTTAACAATTTGGAATGCATGGCCGTTATGTTCATGAAAAGTGTCTGCACGCTGCTGTCGTTGGCTATCGAACGGCCGCGACTCGAATTGCTCTTCATGCGATTTATGAAGATCTCCACTTGCGATCTTAAGGTGGACATAAAGTCTTCGATTTCCACGTCGACGACGCCGTTCTCGGCCACTTTCAAATCGGGTGTGCTGCTGATGGAAGAAGCGGGGGCCGGTGCTGAGGGGGCAATCGTGGTGCCGCTATGATTGTTTTCATTCGGCCGGTTCTCCCAATAGGAGCGGTTCAAATAACGTGCCAATTCGCTGTTGTCCAGGGAGTCTTCATGAGCTACAGTCGGCTCAATTTTTATATTTGATGATTCTAAAAATATCAAAACAATTTCATTTATTTTAATAGAATAAATAAATAAGTGTAAATGATTACCTCTTGAATATGCCGATGTAAAATTCATTTTTTGCTGCTCTTTGGCCTCAGCTTCAGATTGGCTCAAAGCAAGGGCTAAAGCCAATTCTTCTTCTTCGCGAATTTGAGCTTCGGATTTTCTCGGTGGAGGAGCCTGCATATTAAAAAGAAAAAATAACAACTGGCAACTATAAAAAAAGCAAAAACAAAACCAACATACCTGACTCTGTTGGGCCAGCGAACTCTTCAAATATTCCTCCATGTCAGGGTCTTTCGAGACGGTTGTCGACGGCTTGTTAATATTGTCGTAGCACGTGTCGCAAACACGCACCTCCTTTTCAATGCCATACTTGGGAATGGTGGATTCCTTCGACGAACAAGCGCCGCAGAAAGTTTGTCCGCAAGCGCGACAATGATGTCGACGAAGAAAAGTGGTGAACTGAGCCCGGCATCTATGGCAGTTCTCTCCGTCGACCCAAGCAGGCGCCGAATCGGCACTAAACATTGCATCCGTTTCCTGCACCGCTGGAAAATTGTATCCCTCAGCCTTCATGACAGCCACTGTATCTTTAAGGGGACCAATCTTGGGATTCTTGCGGAACGCGAACGTCCAAGCTTGCATTAATTCAAGCAACTTATCAGCCACTTGGGCGTGTTCAGTGTTCTTCACAATTCCATGCAGATCCTCAGCAAATGCCGGAGTGGTTATTTCATCCAGTATCAGTGGTCCTAATAAAAAAAAAAAGCATAATTAGAAACCAAAATACCACACGATATGTGAAAAACAAAACAAATTACCGCAATTTTTCACTATGCTTTCCAAAACCTGAACTGCAAACATAGCAGAATATTGGTTTGGAGATTGGATGCGCTTTTTGATTGCAGTGAGTGCATTCTTTGGTCTGGAAATTGAAAATGAATGTAGCAAAATCCATTAGCTGGTTTAATGAACTTATTATTATTACTGAATGTCCTTTTGTCTTATCAAATCAGTCATTTCTAAGGTGGCTTTCCAATCGGGTTCCATCAGCAGATGGCTTGTTGCCTTGTCTGTGAAATGCATATACAAATATTCTTTAGTATTGTAATGAGACGATTTAAATAACTTACCGAGGAGTTTATAGAAATTACTCCGAAACATTGCTTAGTGCTTTTTTAGTCTGCTCTGCTTATGTTTTATGTACTTGATGATTAATGAATGAGTTAACAATAAATTTTCATTTTCGGTGTCTATGACCTCTGTGACTCACTGATTTATTTTGGCAGACTCCAGACGACGCATCAGCTGCTTTTTGACAGATTTGCCAGAAAGGACAATATAAAAAACTAAAAATATCCCAATTGAACGCATTATAAACCTAAAATTCAACACAAAATCCTTAGAACAACAATTCATTAAGGAAAGCTTGGAACTATTAAGTAGTTAATATAATTAAAGCGACATAAAATACGAGTTAAAGAGTAATGCAAACGACTTTGACCACTGACAGCTCATAAAACGACAGTTACAGGATTTTAAATGACAGAAGGACAATTCAAGTTTTGAATAAAAATTAAAAAAAAAAACTTATTTTACGTAAAGGATCCTTGTTTAATAAACACCTTCAAATTTCTCACAAATTTAAGTTATCTTAGAAAATAGTTGCAATAACAAAACAGTCGTTTTCACAATCGGTTGCATTTTAAATGGAAAATACAAAGTTGCTTACAGAGACGATCAAATTGCTTTTGCCTTTCTAACTACCTGAGAAAGTGTAACTGTAGAAAAATACGAAAACACTGTCGGAAAAGTGTTGGTGCTCCGTGCTTGTGATACAAATGCTCGTTTACATAAAAAAAAAAACAGTAAAAAATAAATAATCCGAGCTCAAAAATTAATATTACTGCTAGTAGCAACTGTAATGCGCTTCCTTAATAAATTTTATAAATATAATTAACTAGTAGAATCTTTGGTTCTCATCGCTTTTCATGTCATGACAACAACCTAATATTACATCTCAAAATAATACAAATAGAATAATAATAATTATAATTATTATTATTATTAATAATAATAATACTAAACAATTAATTCTAAATACACACGTCAAAAAAGGATTTATGACATGACTAGCACTTAATATCACTCCCGAAATAAAAAAGAAATACCATTGAAGAGAAAAGCAAAAGACGAAATGAATTAATAACAATAATACAGAGAGCAGTAGAGCGTCGGTACTGAAGTAACTAACAGTAGGCAGCGAAAAATAAATAAATTAATAAATAATATAAATTGTGTGTAAATATAAAGAAAGGAGACGAGGGAATAGTCGAGACGGAGTCTTTTCGTTAATTATAATCATCTTGCGTCAGTCTTTGGTACGTGATTTGTTTGTGGTTTGCGTTCTTCCCCGCCCAATTTTCATTCGGCCCAATTTTCGCAGCGCATTTTTTATAAATCTACATAAATATAAATATTATGTATAAAAATGTACAAAAAAGCCGTCGTATGTACAGTGCGTCGCATGCGTCGTCACACGCCAAAGCGATTATAGACGTATTGACTGTTGACGCCGTCGCCAAGGTCCACCAGCGTCTCCACCGTCGGATGCATCACGTTGAAGATGATCGCGAAAATGGTGCAAGCGGCCGTGATACCCAGTGCGACCCACGAGCACAACTGTTCGTGCAGCTTCTGCTCGAAGTTCTTCAGGACGAAGAGGCCTAGCGTTAGGCCGGCCAAGGCTCCCGTCAAATGGGCCACGTACGATACCGGCGGACCCATCGATTCCGCCGCGTACCTTGAATAAATTGCGTACCCCACATCGCACGACACTGAAAAATAATCAATTATTTTAGTTTTCTTTTTGTTGTAAAGAAAAATTAATTTTAAAAAATAAATAATAAAAATAAAGGAAGGCGGAAAGACCGTTGGTCGTTAACCAATAATAAATACATAAAATAAAATTAAGAAAGTAAAGTAAAATAAACAAAAAGTACCTATAGCTAATATGCCGAAAAGACGCAGAATGCCGCACTGCATATTGTTGTAGTTGAGGAGGACGTTGGCCAAGTGGGCGGCCAGTAAAGCGTAGACACCGCCGGAGGCGCCCACCAGGAACACTTCCGGGTCAAAAATGGAGGTGCCCAGAGAGCCGGCAGCCACTCCAGCCATGTAGATGAGGGCCACGCGGCCGGATCCGTGGACCATTTCCAAAGGCAAACCCACCATCAGCTGCACGAACAGGTTGAAGCCTAAATGTACCCAACTGGAGAAGAACAATTAAAAATTAGCAATTTTTATAACATAAACTTTAGCATTTCTTTAATCAATTTTAATATTTTGTATAAAATTGCTAAGGAAAATATTAAAAAAAAAAAAAAAAAAGAAATTACCCTGCATGTAGAAGCATATAGAGGAAGAACCTCCAGAGTTCGATGCGTTTATCGGGTCTATAGATAAGGACGGAGTCTCTGGGTACTGGTCCCGATGGGTTCAGTTCGCCCATGCTGATCGAGTAGTAAACGAAGAAACCCAACTGCAATCATAAAAAGAAACGCAAACTTTAAAATTTAAATGTAAATTAAATCAAAAGAAAGAAAGAAAAAAACGCAGAGGGTGTTAGTTATTGATTGCTTCCTACATATTAAGTTTGGCAGCAAGTTCTTATGGAAATTAAGGGGGCAGTGTTTAAAATGTTTGCTTTTCTAAAAATACTATAATAAACCCCAATTAAGGAAGCACGTGCGCCCTTATTTTCGTCGCTTTTGCCCCAAAAATCAAGCCCTAATTCCACACACTCAACTAATCGAAAAGATGGCAAGAAGGAAAAAGGAAATTACTGAGCACACACGTGTTTCCCATACAAACAGCGGCGATTTTTTCCTACCGCTTTTCGGAGGACTTTTAAAGTGCACCTGAAGGCTTACGTTAGGGTGCCCTCTTTCCACTAGCAAGTTTCCTAAATTAGGATATTTACAAGAGCAGAAAAAGAACAAAAAAAACAAAACTTTTAAGTACAATTTTAGAAAAAGACCCCTTTATTTGGAATTCGGAAAAGATGATAAATTTTCTACAGGGTGACCCAAATTTTTAGTTATTAAATGCAATAGATTTTTCATTGCATACTATCACATAAAAAAAACTTACGTCACTGCAGGAAAAAGAATTATTTAAAACTACAGGGCGTTTTTTTTTACATAAAATGACACTTGTTTTTTCCTAAAAGCTCCCTCAAGCTCTTTTTTGAACACCAAGTCAACGTACACAAAACACAAACATAAAAACTTTGAAATCACTCTTTACAAAACTAACAAAAATCACGTGAAAGAAAAATCGACGAGTATCAAAGAGGAAGAGAACTGTCTGCGGTAGATTAATTGCCACTAAATTTAGCTCATTGTTTTCCTAAATCGATTAACAGACACAACACGTGTAAAACCTTGCTTAAAACCCAAAGTCTTTAGTAGCGCGCATTGCCCTCGAAACATTTCTTATTTCATTATTCTGCTACATTGAAAAACCCATTAAAATTTCTATAAAAAAAAAAAACAATTGAAAATTTGAAAAATCCGAACACGTGCCATTTGTACCTTCCGTTTGCTGATCCTACAAACTACCACCAGCAACATATGTTCTTATGTCGTGCATCTGTTTCCGCAACAACAGCAGCCAAAGAGCCATCGACAGAGACAAACGAACGAGCGCGAACAAGAAGAACAGAGGTGCAACTGGTTCTTCGGTGGCCCAAAAACGGACCCGTAACAAATTGTGTTTTGTACATACTATACGAGTGGTATGTGTTCAAATTTCTTACGTGTATAGAACACGGGCGGCAGCAGCAGCAGCAGACAGACTTACCTCGATCAAAGTGATGATGATGATGAAGAAGGGCGGGGGACGGCAGGTGTAGTGGTCTGCATAGTACTTCCGGTCTCTTTCATCCGTTAGGAATTCCTTGGCAATTATTCCGACCATTCTGCGCAACAATAAAAAACGAAAAGTAAATTAATAATAAAATACAGAGTATGCCGAACGTTAGTTTACAACAGTTTACATAGAGATGGAAGAAATGCCTCGAAGATTAATTGGCGAATTAATTGTAAAATAAGGAATGTGCACCTTGCGCGCACCACTACTACAACCGCAGAGGTACTCGTAATTTATGCAAATCAAACAATCCACTCCACATACTTCAATTATTTCTTCTCATCTTCTTCTTCTTCTTCTACTTCTGCTTTATTTTGTTGTATTCTTTTCCTTTTTTTTTTGCTTTTTATTTTCATTCGTCCTCGTTTCGCATACTTAACGACTATGCGTGTACTTTTATGCAAGTACTCGTATGAGTGTATCAGGTACGTGTGTACATCACATTATGCGCTCTGTAAAAGAGCAAAACAGAAGATGCATACACTTGCAGTATTTTACATACTACATGATACGTACACAGAGAGTGCAGCAAATTTTATGGGTGCACTAGATGCATATCGTTAGAGCGGTAAACGAGGAATTTATTATTAATATTTACTATACTTTCTTCTATTTGTACCCATCTATATTATTAATTAATACCTATATTCGACGTATATGTACTCTGATTTTTTTTTTCTTATTCACATTAATGTGTGTGCGTGTAAGCAGTGTGTGAACTGCAAGTGCAGCCAGGAGTCCTGGCGACTTCTATTGCCGTTTGCACAGTCTATCCGCATATGATAATATCGGAAAAATGCTTTTCCATTTAATTACTGGTTCACTGGAAATTAATTAAATTGTTGCAGCTTAGAAATTAAGTTGCATAGATTCTCTTTGTTAATTGTTTTTTTTTTTTTTATAAAATGAAAATTAAATTTTAATATAGCATTATTTTTAAATGTGAGAAAAAAAAATAACTAAAAGATAAAATTTAATAATTGCAGTAAGAGACAATCTATTGTTTCAATTTTAATACTCGTAGTTAAAAAGAAGTTTAATTTTCTAATAAAAATTAATTTTATAAAAAAAATTATTAATTTTATAAAGAATTTTACAAATTATTAAAACAGCAAGACTAGTAGTGGCAAAAAACAATGAAAAATAAAACAAAACGTTAATTAAAACTTTTTAAATTTAAAGTGTTTCATAAAAAAATGTTCATTTTGGGACGAAAATATGTAAACTCATTTTTATTCAAATTAATTTGGAGAATTTAATTTTTAAATAAGCAGCAATTTTTAAATGTGACAAAAAAAGAAAAAAAAAACTAGAAGATAAAATAATTAAAAAAATTACCATAAGAAAAATAACAATCAATTACTAAATTGTAAAATTTTAAAGAAACGCTTTTTTTTTAATTTTAATATAAAAAAAAAGAAATTTAATATTATTGATTAAAAGGGAATCTTTAAATAATTTTGCAAATTATTAAAATTGTTAGATTAATAACAAAGTAACAAACAAACAAAAAACTTTGAAGAATAATCAAATTAATAAGTGAAACTTTTTAAGTTTCATAAAAAATATTAGTTTTTGGGCGAAATTACCTAAACTAATTTTTATTAGTATTAATTTTGAGAATTTTTTTAATAAGCAGTTTTTAATTTAAAAAATAACTTGGATAATTATTTTGAAAATTTTTCTTTGAAAATTGCTATAAAAAATTATTAATTAAATGTATAATTAAGTTAAAAATAAAAAAATAAAATTTTCTAGAAAGTGCCAACAAAAATTCAATAAGCAGTGGGTTTAAATTAAAAGTTAATTAATTAATTAGTTAATTTTAATAACGTAAAACCACTGAACCTCTGCCAAAAATATTATGAAAAGTAAAAACCAATCACTAAAACTTTAAAAGTAAATTTAATAGACTATTTTGTGGTAAATTATGTCCTCAATTTTTATAGTAATTACATTTAAAAAAAAGGAGAAGAAGATTTAATTTTCAATTGAAACAAATGAAAACAAATTAATTATGCAGTCATTTAAACAAACTGTATTATTCTTAAAAAGTAAAACAAAAACAAAACAAAAAACTGTTAAAACAAATCAATTTTAATAGAATTGAATATTACAATATGAAGCAAAAGTAATAGCAAAATCAAGAAAAGAAATCAAAACCGAAAAAAGCTCATCTTCAAATCTTCAAACTTCAAAAACGAAGTCACCAACAGAGATAAAAGACAAATCAAAGCCTTCCAAAACCCAGAAAAAAAAAACAACAACAAATAAGAAAAAAAGAGTAAACGAAAACTTCCTAAGCACGTAGAGCATCTCAAAGTACCAAAAACTCTTTATAACTTTATAAATAAATACAAATAATAAAGTGAAAGAAAAAAAAATTAATAGCCTGTGACGTTCTCTCGCGCTTATATACTATTACTATAGCATAGCATAGCATAGGACAATTTATCCTCCGACACTTGTGCCTCGCACTACTCGTACAGCATCTTCAAAGCCCGAAAGTGTAGTCTCGTGAAAGATGAATTAAGCAAAGTTGTTACTTATTATAGCCGGTACGTACTTACTCACTCACTTACTCACACTCACGCTCATACACACAACCTTCCTTATACTAATGCATTTCACAAACAGAGAAATAGAAAAGATTGAAAAATCAAAGAAGCAACAGCAGCAGAAGCAGCAGCAGCAGCAGCAGCAGCAGCCGCAACAGAGCAGCACTATCAAGCTGAAGCCACCTACAACTCCTCATCAACGGTTCGCGCGAGCCACGGTTAAGAATAAATCCCGCAAGTCGCGTTTACTTCCGCTCTTACACTCTTACACCTATACATACGCAAACGAAGATACATATAGATACGAGTAGATATATGTATAGGTATAGATTAGATGGATGCAAATACGAAGCGCCAATATTGATGTGTTGTCTTTGAGCCGTTGGTGCGCTAAACGGTCGGCCGCGGCGCTAATTAAAAGGCAATTAATTGGCATCGCGGAGACGCTGTTTGTCTGTATGTGCATGCGGAGGGAGCGAGAGAAAGAGAGAGAGAGAGAGAGGGAGAGAGAGCGCAAGCAATTATCGCTAATTGACTATCGGTTCCTAGATTGCATACAGGGACTTAAATTAATCTATTAATTTTACAGTTAAGAATTAATAATGTTATTCGAAATTTTAATTTTTAAAAGGCAACACACATTAAGAGTATTACTCCCTCAATGCCGAAATTATAGTATACATTGCTGTTTTTATTTTGTCTCAAATTAGGGGCTATAAAAATACCGATTACTTCAGTAAATTTTATTGAAACTTTAAAATTTCAAAATTTATATGTATATAATTTAAAATTTGATTATGAATTTAATATTTATTACATTACTAATATAATGAACCATTAAATAATTTCCATAAAATACTTTGACGCAGCTTCGTTATTTAATTTTTTGCACTGGTCACAACACAAATCAGTTTCTTTGTTTTTTCGGTTTCTGCTCAAATATCCTCCACTATTTCGAATTATTTAAACTGTTTTTTTCTCAACGGATTTGATTTTGATTTGTTAAATTTTACTCCTGTTTAATTAATTATGAAAAACTGTTGTTTTTTGTTTTTGTTTTGAACACAGATTACTTCATTGTTCTCTAAGTTTATTTATCTTCGTTAATCAAAGATTTTAAAAGGAATTTATCATAATTTGGGACAGTGCTTTTTCATTCCTAAAATTGTTATATTTTTTTTCGTTTATTTTTATTTTTAATTTCTCACTTAACAATTTTTGTCTCTGATGAGGTAATAGGGCTATCGCCCTCGATGCCCTTTATGTCCAAGAAATAATATAATTTTGTAGAATTAAATGCAATTAAATGAAGTCGAAGTAAAAAAAAATAGGAAAAAATATTTATTGTTGAACCTTTGGCAATGAATGGGATTCAATTAACTGGAAGCATTTTAATTTAAAGTTAAGTACCAAAAAATCACAAATAACAAGTCAATTTTGCTTAGTGCAAAATTTGAATTGATTTTTTTTTGCTCAGTATTTTTTAAATTAAAATGTATTTATGTGCAGTGTAAAAACAATTTTATTCATATTTACAAACTAATTTCAATTCTAAAACAACGTACTACGTAAGCAATTCTGTATTGCCCTGTACGAACGGAATTCGTAAAGGACAAATAGGTAAACTCACCTGCGGAAGAGCGATGGCTCGACTAGAAGTAAGTGGAAGTCGTTCTCCGAAGACACTTCCCTATCGCGATGATGGACGGCGCATTTAAAGCTCCGAGATCTCTTGCCGGTCATCTGCAATCACAACAGAAAACAGACATCAATTAGTATCAATTATATATTTACCAACAATCAAAATTCTTAAACAATTAACAATAACAAACGACAAAACAATTTGTTTTTTTCTCTTTTTTTTTTAAATCAAAAAAATGAAATAATAAATTGATTTGAATAGAAAAAAGCAAAAGCTACATTTTCGGACGGAAAGAATAACTGATTTCCGGATACCGGTCTCCAATGGCAGCCTCGCGTTTCCAATTACCCAAATCCGGACGCCAACCGTAATCGTAACTTATCGATTCGGGCTCGGCGTCAAATCGCGCCGGATGTCTTAAGCAAAAGCACGCCACGAGGAAAAATAGTAGTAAATTTAGCAAGCACAAGTAAATTCGGCAAGTGGAACAACCAACCGGTGACGAAGTGGCCGGCAAATGTTTCTTGTGGATGCAGCGGGGGCAGCAACCACTCGGCACCTGTTTCTTATTCGGCGCGCAACTCATCGCTAATTTTGCTAGGTGCAATTTTACAAAGCAGTACAAAAATGTTAAGGTGATTTTTTTAATGAAAAGTCATTTATGACATTTTTTTTTTATATATATATATATTTCATATTCACGAATTTAATGTAATGCAAAGGAAAATAAGAACTGTTGTTTATAAAGCAGGCCTGAAATCGTATGAAGGAGCAAAACGCTCCGGTGAAATTTCCGCCGGCTCAGAAAGACCGGGACGAAAGTCGTACTGCGGTTTAGGATACCGGTCGTCATTTGCAGGCACGTACTCCGCATTAGTAAGAACGGGTCGCCAACCCCAAGAAGGTGGATAATTCTCGGGACCGGGAGGGTCGTAACGTTCAGAGTGGCGCAAACAGAAGAACACCATCAGCAGTGCCATTAGTACCGTGACACCGATCCTTATGTTTTCGTAAAGACACGAATCATTCCCGGTGTCCGGAGGCGGAGGGCATTCGTTGTCTTTGGCCTCTTTAGCAGCTTTGGCTGCTAACCGCCGCTTGCAAATTTTCTCGGATATCATTTTTTATTTTCTTGTTTTTCGTTTTCAAGAAAATCTCACTTGAATTTTATTGCATTATGTGATTTATAGGAAATTTCGAAGTTTCAAAATTTGAAATGACTTATAAGACAATTAACAAAAGTTTTCAGGGTTTCCGGGGTTACCAAAGCAACAAAAAAAAGCAGAGAAAAAAGCAACAAAAAATGAATTATGAATTAATAGATTTGACTTTTCAAGCGACCCCTAAAGCCCTCAGTTATTGTATGAATTAAAAACCCATGTCGACGTTGAAAAGAAAGGGGTAGATTGTGCATTCTATGCTTTTATAGTGTAGAGACAAAATGGGGCGCAAGCGGATTACAAAGTCACGAAAGCTGCTTATGCTAATGCTGACAATAAAGAACTGTACATAGGGTTTTACGTGTTTTAATCCCTTTGAGGGAAAACCCGAAAGTTAATTAATTTATTCATTTTTTTTTCTACATTTATTGCAACCCTTAAAGCTATCATTACATTTAAAAAGAAAACCATAAAATAAAGCATTCGCATTTACGATTTGTCCAGCAAAACATAAAAAAAAATTATTATTAATTATAAAGCAAAAAAAAAAAATTTAAGTGGAGTAAGAAAACAATTATAAGAACGAAAGGACTATCGATTTAAGCCTGGTAATCAATATGAATATTCAGGGTGAAAATTGAATGTGGTTCGCAGCTTTTATTTCTTTATTTACCAACCAACTTGTTTACTTTATTGCTAAAAAATAAAAATAAACAAATTTTGAAGCACTTCCGGCAAACCAAAAAATGATCATAATTTTCGATTTTTCAAAAGCAACAACATTATTTTTTGCAACCAACTTTTTTGATTTACTCAAGTCTTTTAAGAGAGAGAATTATCCAGTTAATAAAAATAAATTAAAAAAAAAAAAAACTAAAAATAAACAAATAAAAGAGACAAACCCCATTTTGTTATCTAACTTTGGCAACCATCAGTAGAAAAAAAAACAGAGACAGAAAAAATCAATAAATAAATGAAAATTCGGCAGTCTGAGTGCCAACAATGGGCCATTATTAATTTTATTGTCTATGCAAATGATCACAGCTCACAGCACACACGCAGCCTTCGCAAGAAAAAAAAAAAAAAAGCAGCATACTACAGCAAGAGCGACGTCAAAGTTGGCAAGAGGAAGGCGCGTGCGAGAAAAATTTCGAGCGCGACGCGCAAAAAGTCGACGAACCCATGGTTGGAGATCATCATTAACTAAGTACACACATTCACACACAGACACAAATACAACGAGAAAAACAATGAATGCGAAAGATGGCCGAAGAAGAGAAAAAAGAAAAGAAAAAATGAAGAAGGAAAGAGGAAAACAAAACAATAGCGCAATGCTATTTAATGCTTAAAACTCTTAAAAGGTAAAACTATTTGTGAAAAACTGCGGGAAATTATCAATGACATAAGCATTAACGGACAAAACTAAATTTACATTTATTAAAAGAATGAAGAAATGCATGTAAACTACGTGAAAAACAAAAACAAATGCAAAATATTTGCATAGCGATATTAAAAAAAATGGAAACAATAGAAGAGCGTAAAGAGTGCAAATGAAGAATAAAGAGTAGTAACAGCTTCTTCAGCCACCGGAATCGCTAAAACGAACAGCACGGCACACGAAGCATCAGAAGAGAAAACAACAACACAATCATAATAATAATTAAAGCAGAAACGATTACAGTTACTTTTTTACTGGCCACTGCTCTTTTGTTTTCCCAGCCAACTTGTATACTATACACACACCTAATAGTCATTCAAGCAGCCGCGTTTCACATCGGAAACAATATTTGAAACTTAAAAAAGTTTAGCAAAGACCAAAAAACAAAAACAAAAAAAGAGAATTATCTGGCCAATTGTCTTATTTAAATAAATATTTTGTTTTTTGTTTTTTAATTTCATCTACCGTTTTGAATCAGTCGCTTGTATTATTTTATTATTACGGCGATTATGTGCCTCGAGTGTGTGGCGCCACGGGGGCAATTTATTAATAATAATTTCGTTACGAGGCGCGACACTTTGCCAGTTAGATAATAGGATAATGTTTGATATCCGCTGTTACTGCATACTTCCTACGTGCTTTACTACGCCGAAGAACAGCAACAACGGCAGCTACAGCGTTTTAGGTTTTACGTTTCCAATCAACGAAATAAGCCTTGGCTTTTCTTTCATTTTATTTCTTTTTTTCTGTGCTGATGATGGCACTGTTGCTTAAATCATGTTTCATGTACCAAAAGGAATAATTAAACGAGTATAGTATGGAGTAGGGAAAACAGAGGGGAAGTGGAGGAATTTTTTTTATTCCAAGGACCGTTTCCGGTTAAGGCGATGAAACTTGCACGGAACTTGCACCGACTTGCAAACATAAGCTTGAGAATTCAGCACAACAAAGCTTTTGTTGCTTTTTTGCACTGTTGTTTTATTTATTTAATTATTTATATTTGCAAATATTGTATGGGATATAATATAAGAAATTTTACTTAAGTTTAAGGAGCTTTTTAGTTATTTCTTGAATGTTTTTAATAATTCAATCAATTTTGTAACCATTTTTTGTTACAAAAGTTTTAAATTTAGAAATATCAAAAAGATTGTAATTTATAGTTAAAAAACATACTTTTTTAACTTTCATTGGAGATTTTTACCCGTAATGACTTATCGAAACATACCAAAAGTGGTATCAAAAGATTCGTCATTAAACCAGGAACAAAAAAGGTGGGG
>JASKGO010003334.1:0-13068 GCA_030556065.1 Holobus sp. GC000080 | reverse complement strand
TTGTATCAGGAGTAAATAAGTTCGAGGAGGTAAATTGAATTTTTTTTTTCGCGCGCTCCGAATTAAAATTCAATTTTTCGAATCCTTAGAAAATCGGGGATTTGTATCAGGAGTAAATTAGTTCGAGGAGGTAAATTGAAATTTTTTTCGCGCGCTCCGAATTAAAATTCAATTTTTCGAATCCTTAGAACATCGGGGATTTGTATCAGGAGTAAATAAGTTCGAGAAGGTTAATTGAAATTTAAACGATGTAAATTTGGTGGTCCACGATATGGTCCACCAACGCAAAATAAATTCAAATTCATTTTTTTTTCTCTTTATTAAAAACAGTTTCAAAATTAGATAAAGTGTTTCTTTTAATATAAATATTACCTATATCAATTATTTAGCTCTGAAAAGAGCTGATTGAATGGGTTGTCGATGAAAATACCTGAAATAAAGTAATAAAATAGAAAAGAACATTTATTAATTGTTTATTTTATTTTAAACTACAATTATACAATAAATTAACAAAATGATTGTTGAAATTAACCTTTTTAACAATATTATTCACAAATTAAAGGTAATTATTGTTAATTTGGCTTCAAACCGACTAAATTAACGGAAACAATAGCACAACTACTAATTTTATCAATAACAACTTAAATGATTAATAAATTAATTAGGCAAACTTGCGTAAATTTTAATTAACACTAACTAAATTAACAGCATCAATTGCAAAAGAAGCAATTAAAGATTAAATACTCAAATCATAGGCAAATTTGCGCTAACTTCGTTTAAAACTAATTAAATTAACAGAAACAACAGCAAAACTAACAATAACTACTTAAATTATTTAAGAATTGCCAAACTCAGTTGCGTAAAGTATCAAACAGAAAAAATAAAACCAGGCTTTGTCTAGATTTACCAATATTAATTCAACGTCTCATTATTAAAAAAAAAAACATTCAATGGTACGAATAAAACAAAAACATTACAAAATTAGAAATCGTAGCACAAACTAATAGCATTTCTTGAAGAACATGTCTGGAAAACGCAGCGTTGACTAACTGTACGAAGAAAGTCAGTCAAAACTTACAAAAATCAGTAACGGTGACCTGGTGAAGAAGCACGCCTTCGATTCCGACGAGGAAGACGTCGTAGATAAATTACTGATTTGTAATAAAAACAATAAAAAACAATTCAAAACTTATTAAAAGAAGTAAAAAATAATTCTAACCAATAAATTAATTACCGAAAGGCAATGAAAAGTAAAAAATAACAATTCAAAACTTATTAAAAGTAATAAAAAACAACCCCAACTAATAAATTAATTACTAACTAAAAAATATTTATTAAAAAGCAATGAAAAATATTAAAAAAAAAAACAAATTAAGCGTTAAAAATAATTATAAAAATCAACATTAACTATTAAAATAATTAAAGAAATGCAATGAAAATAATGTAAGGCGTAATTGTGACATTTCTGGTTTATTTCAAATTTATTGCACGAATCAATAATAATTTGTTAATTTTCTAGAGTTCAAAACTATTTTTTTTAAATAAATAATAAAGATATTTCTTAATTTACCTTGCTTATACCATAGGAACAGATGTACGAGTTTTTTTGAAGATCACTGCTGGTCCATGTGCTGCCTTCTGCCTCCTTCTGCCCCCTAATATCCAAAGAATCTGAAAAAAGGATATACGATCGTTACAAGAACAGATAAAAAGAATTAAAATAAATAAGAAAAATTAAATCTTAAACATAACAGAAAAATAAACCAGGCATAATTAACTTGGCTCAATAAGTTAACAATCAATCTTAAATCCAGCAAGGAGTTTTCTGGTGGTCGTGTTTTGACTGCGAACGCCCCTTTCATAAATTTTTCAAGTTTAGTGGAAAAAGTTCCCTAAATATTTCCCCTCTGGTGGCGCGTCAAGCAATTCAAATAGCGAGTTGTTCCTTAGAAATTGCTTTTATGCAGATTTTTACGAAGAGGACTCACTTTTGAATAGGAGATTAATTGAAATTGTTTCCCCTCCTATTCAAAGTGTGCCCGGTACGTCTTCTTTTTATCCTTTCCCCGGCCGTACTTTTTTGTCTCCTCTCTGCATTTCAACTCGGGCGTGTTTCTTTTTGTTCCGAGTGGCTTTTTCGCGCTCCGTTGATGGAATAAAAGTGTCTTGCAGATTCAGGACACGCGGCCGTGACAAAATAAATCGCGGCTCATGAATTCTTTACATAAAGGGAACTTGCCTTTCGTCGTTTGGGCCGGTGTCGAAAAATGAACATTAATTTAATTAAAACGCTCGGCGCGAATGTGTCTCTGATGCTTGCAAACTCACTCACACACACACACAAACACACACAGCATATATATATACATATATATAAATGCACACAAGCTCACCCTCTGTGAAAGGCTAAGAAACGCGAATGAAGCAGATGCGACGAGAGATGCGTTTCCATTCCTTTTGAGGCACCTCCGGCTCGTTAATTCTCCTTAAAAGCAAACAAAACGTGTCGGTTCGTTCTTTTGGGTCCTCTGTTGCGAATTAATCAGTAAAGTTTCGCGCTCTCCCTTCCACCCACTCGCTACGGCTCTGCTGGCGAGCAAAGTTAAGGTGTGACATTGCTCGCTATCGTCGAGGGCGTAAGATCAAAGTTGTAAAGTAGCAAAGACAGACAGAGGACCCTATTTCGTATTATTCAAGAGCAGAGAGCTAACCATTCGGGAAATTTGCATAGATAGACCAAGCAGCGGCGGCAACAGCAACAACACCGAACGGTCCAACAATGCGCAACGAAGCAATACTCATTATTAAATGTACCTCCTCGGCAAAGCTCCGCTGCTGAATATTTAAGGGACCCGCACCCTCGTCTCCTTCTTATTAAACCAAATACCAGTAAATGAATTTTAAAAGAACCACTAAAATAGAATTACAAAAGAAGCGCACTACGAGTCGGAATGCGAATGCGTTTTATTTAGCTTTGGCCCCGTTGTTACCGCCGGTAACATCCCTTTCGGACCGACCATCGTCCGGGAAAATATTTCTGGCACGAAAACGCTCGGTTTGCCGCCGTAGTAAAATTTTGCACTTTGTATTCGGTCGCCGCAACGATCGTTCGTTCTATGTGTTCGGCCGCCGCGCGGGCATTGTTGTGCAAATATTTTCGGAAAATTCGTTTAAAATAATTATTAAACCGTCGTCGTGCCGTGCGCAGCGCGCTCGTCAATTCGCAGCCGCCGGCCCAAATTTCAATTTGCTTTTTCCCGATGCATGTTTAATTACACGCTTTGGCGACAATTTTAATTCAATAGATAATCAATCCGAATATTTCATTAGATTTGCTGTCATTCGCATCCCCTACATAATAAATCACCCGTTTCATTCCGCTGTGCGATCCGCATATAAGAAAAATGCCCATTTGCTATAGGAAAATTGAAAGCACGGATCGCTATCCACTTAATTTGTCAGTGATTTTTCTTCTAAGCTTTATTTCAACTAATAAAAAAATATAGTAACTTTATAATAATTAAAAAACAAATAAAAAATATTTATTTAACTGCAGATTTTTTTTACAAAATTAAGAACTTAAAAGGAATAGTAATGACAACTACTAGAGAAAAGTACAATTTGGAAAGCTACAATTTTTCAACCTCCAATCTTGAGTAACGTCTGGATCCTGAGCGTTCTAATTTTCTCCTCTAACGCATCTATCTGATCGTGAATATTCGCCATTTGCTGCGAAACAGGTCTGGGATAGTTCTTCTTCTTCTGGGCGAACAACACATTAAGGCGCCTCTTCTGTTCCGGAATCTCCGCGCTATCCCGATCTTGCCGGAACATAAATTTCCCATCGTCGGACAAGCGTCCCGTGAACTGTTCCAACAACTTTTCCTCAGGCGTGAAACTTATCCTGCGCCGCACAGCCGGCACGTTGGGAATTCTCGGCGTAGTGCCGATAGGAACATAAGGCGTCGACACCGGCATCTTTCTGCACCAATCCCTCTTCACGTATCCGTTCTGCATGCTGTTGCAGCGTCTTCGGGGCGTGCTGCTAACCACTTGCTCCCTGACAAATTCCGCGTAACTCTCGCTGGGAACGAGGAGTTCTTCGAGGGAGTCGTCCACGTACTTCTTGAGTTCGCACCGGTCACGTACCGGCACCGGGATCGATGACCGCCTCCTGGAGGAAACGGACGCCCCCGTGGATAAATTCAACACGAACGGAGACGGCGAAGAAGACGGGTCAAGATGTTCGTTCCGTTCTGCTGCGAAATGTTTAATTTCGCGGACCGCTGAGCAGGGGCAACGCTGATCGCCGAATTTGTAAACGTTCCGCTGCTGTTGCATCTTGATTGCACGACTCACTGAACACGATGCAAGCACTAATATCTTAAATTGAGATAAGCGCAATGTTGCGCCCTTATATTATCTTCCATTAGGACAATCGAAAGGGTGGGAGTCGATTATAGCGAAGAACGTACCTTCGCACAGCGTTCAGGTGATTCGAATTATCGGCAATTTCGTAAACGGTTTTTAAATGAATTAACGTTGCGCCTTGTTAAATTGCAATTACTTAATTCGCATTTATTGCTTTCAAAACACTTATCGAAAACTTTCAGAAGAAACTTTCAATGAAATTAAAACGCAATTCTAATTTAATTTAATTTCTTTCACGAATTGCAAAGTAAATAAAATTTAATTGGATTATAGTACAATTATTCTTTCATGAGATAAATCATAACGACTAAGAAGAGAAATAAATAAAATAAATAAATAATGAAAAGCATGCATTTCGCAGAATCGAAGCAATTGATTGTAAAAGTCCCGGAGGCTCTTAATGTAACAGCAGTAATTTCGAGCGCCATTGATTTTATGAGTGCCTACGAAATGAAGCCATTTGTGACATTCACTAAAACTGTCTGATTTACAATCGCATCTTCCGGACACTCGTAAAATCCAAAGTCATGTCGTAAGGCGTCGCCTACAAGATGCATTTACATCCACCCAGTCGATGCAACATTCTCATCCACTCCGATGCCATCCATCCGTACAAGTTGTTGTATTGCTCGTTGAGAGTAATAGGAGTGAAATGTCGTCGTTACCTCATCACCGATCGTACTCGTATTACTAATTATTACAGTGCGGTACACACGGGGACAGACTGACATTATTATGTGCATTATTATCAACATATGCATGTCAGGATATTAACGCTACACATATTATGCATGATTATTGCAGCCTATGGCCATTTGCATAACGACTTTAACAGCCTTTCGATACACTTCACTGGAGAGTAAAAAGAATCGTTTCTACGACTGCAAAAAAAAATTGTCTGAAGTTTTCTTCGCGTGCGCCCATATAATTGCAAATGCTATTGCCGTTTACGAACCACTTTTATTTTCTGCCTTCACGGCTATCATCATCGTTCCAGTTGCAGATGTCTACTATATGCAATTGTAACATTTGTTTTATTGTTGTTTATTCTCGTTGGTTTAATGTTGCTTTTTAAATTTGCAAATAACAAAAATTAATTTAATTTAAATTGCTAAGTAAAGTGGAAAAATGAAAAACTAAAAGAGCGAAAACAAAGTTTAAAACACTCGTTATTAGGTTACAGTATTAAAAACAATTATGGTAAGCGCAGCAAGAGGAACAGGAGAGATTATAAAATTTGTGTTCCTGCAAGTGTGTGGCCATTTTTCCATCGCGAAGGCAAATTTGCATTAACTTTACATTAAAGCTTTCATTTTCTCCTTAGATAATTAAATTCCCATCGGGGTAGCGCATAGTGCAGGATTTTTTTCCCACTTTGTCTTCTTTCGTGCTTGCTAAATAAAGTAAAAATTCGCAAAATTTATTTTTAAGAAGTGTGCTGCTAGCGCAGATGCGCCCAGCATACGCAACATTTTTTTCAGAATATTCGCCATCAGTAAAAAAAAGTGCATGAAAATAATCAAAAGAAAGACGTTGCGATTTAATGGCTACGTATGGGGAATTAATAATATATTTCATAAAGAATGCGAATTTGCGTGCAGAAATCCGGTAAACCGATTTTCGTAACAAATAAGTGCAGATTATTCTTCTTAACTTGACCTTACGAGCCGTATAAATAACAGCGGCAGTTCTGGTTCGCGCTGTTAAGTCGTTAAGCAAAAATATTATCATGAGTTATGGGCGCTCTTAGTCGAGGAAGTTCCGAAAGCAAATAAACCATGATCGTTATAAAAGTTTGATTGCGATGGCACACACAGTGTGCCATAGGAAACACACGCACGCACACACACTAGGAAACAGTGCACACACACGGACGCGGAGAGTGCAGCTAGGCGCCCTTATAAACCTGTCACTCCCCAAAAAGCTTTTTGCAATTATGTCCCATTACTTCAGGTTATAATTTAAGTCAAACATAAAGCGTCCACCGTATTATTACATTCGCGCGCATTTGTTTGCTTTTGTTAGTGTCGCCCCATTGCAAAAGGCGCACTTTTTCCCCACAAAAACTGAATTCAATTTTTTATTATTTTCTTTTTAATAGGAAATGTTGTGAAAATCAATTTAAAATGTTTAATATTTAATAATATACTTTAATAAGTGTTATAGTTGGAAAATATTTCTAAACTACTGTAATTTCAAACATTTAAAAAAAAATCAAAAAAAGTTTTAAAACTAGAGCTTAAATATTTTTTATTAACACTTTGTTTTAATTGTATCAATTTGAAATTTATATTTTATTAAAGTTCAACAGTTAGAAAATATATCTAAATTCCTGTTTTTGAAGCATTTTTAAAAATAAATTACAATAAAAAAGTTTCAACCCCAGAGCTTTAATATTTTTTAATTATTGCTTTGTTTTTTATGATATTTACTTTAAGTTTGTTGTAATTGTATCAATTTGAAATTTATATTTTATTAAAGTTTAACAGTTGGAAAATACATTTAAATTCCTGTTTCTTTAAGCATTAAAAAAAAATAATTACAAAAAAAAAGAGTTTTAAAACTAAAGCAAAATGTTTGTGGCATTAGCAATTTTACGAGATAAAATACGAAAGGTGCGGTAAAAACGATGAAAACCCCATTGTTTAATTATTTTAACCGGAAACGAATGTGCTTATGAAAAAAACAGCCGCACCGATGGTTCGTTATTTCACTTGTGTAAGCCGAAAGTGTGCCTAATTGGGGATGAAATTATCATCAGGCCCGGTGCGGGTCCCAGCGAGGGCCCTAATGCAATTTGCCACGTGCTCAAGGGTAGATTGTTATGGGAAACAAAAGTGATTGCTTTATCTCTTCACATAAACGTTCGCAATAAGAAAACTAATAAAGCGCAGGCTGGCTTCGCCGGATCGATGAATACTTGACGTAATTAGGCCAAACTAAGGGACGCTGTTTATCTTTAGGTGCTTCATTGTCCCAGCGCGTAAAATAAATCGCAGATTCTCCGAAACTCTATATATTTTTTCGTCCCGTTTGTAACTTTAGTTATTTAGTGATTTAGTTCGACACTCAACAGCCAGACATTTTGCGATCCGATCACTGATTCGCCCTACTTTTCTGCTGCTTTTTGTCAGGCGTGAAATGAATGTCGTTAGTTAAACAGTACAGTCGCTCAGCATTACCTAAACATATAATCCGTGGAACAATCGGGATGCTATCGCTTACACCCTTGACGCAGATTATCGCACCCCGAGTGACGTCCGAAAATCTAATAACACAATGACTATTGTATTCGGAGTGGAATTGAATACCCGCCGCTTTTTTCTTTCTTTCATTCGTTCCTTCATTCCACCTTTTGCCGGTGTAAATAAACGCATTCGAAATGAGGGTGCGTTATATTCCTGGAAAGCCAGGATTAGTCCTGAATAACAACAACAGCATACGTGTCTAGGCCCTCTGCTCTTGCTCTGGATTCCGCACAATTTGCTTTGATGTGTCTGCTCGATATCCTACGTAAATTGTGACCTCTTATTCTTTTCTACTCGACATGAATAAAGGATGCCTACAGGGTGTTAACTTTTACCTCCACTTTACCTTTATTTGAAGTGAAAACAATTCCTATCTGAGTTTCTTATGAATTTTTATTTTCCAATACTTAATTATTCACTTTTTAATTTTTTTTACAATTAAAAAAGCATTTTTTTAAATTGCAAAATTAATTTATTGTTTCTTTTATAAAAATAATTCTAAATAATTTAAAAGTGGAAATCTATATGCAAAAAACACTGCGACAAATATGCAAAACAAATAAATAAGTTAAAAAAAAACATCCTGTATACAAGTTTCTTGCAAAGAAAACCGAAACTTTTTCCATCTACCTGCAAGAAACTGATGATGATGATCGCAACGTCAAAAAAACTCCCTTTCTTTCCCTCTTGCAGCAAAGAGGCGAAAAGTATAATGGGGTAGCCGGGGGTGGATATACAGTACAGAACGCAAAACGTGCAAATATTCATTGCAGAGTTATTTGATGGGCAATTTTTATTTCGTAGTGTCGGCATTTGTGTGTGTGTGTGGGTGTGTGCTGCTGACGATATTAAAGCGCAAATGGGAATTGCGAGCTCATATTGTGTTTTCCGCGGAAATCCGCGTGGGAATCGGCCAATTTGCGGCGCAATATCAGAGAACTTGCGGCTGCTAAATCATTCCGCGGAAAACTTTTCAATATTACGTGCGTGTCTGTGCGTCTGTGTGCGCTGAGTGGGGGTGTGTGTTCCAAGTCCCGACACACTGCATACACACTTTTTAGGGCGAAATTAATCGGGCGCTTAGAGTATAGTGGTCGTATACCGTGCGCCACCCCCGCCGTATATGCATAATTCAAATGTCAGCCGAGGCGATAAATGTCTGAGGTGTTATAATGGATCGAATAAGTATCGCGTCGTTAAACTACTTTTCTTATGCTATCGGGCGCTCGGATTTCCAGGGGAATTTTGTGTGTAAGTGTGTAAGTGTGTAAGTGTGTGTACATATAGGCTAAGGAAAAACATTGCGTATTATGTAAATGCGGTGATATGTTTTAACACTTTATAAGGCACAATCTAAGTGCATTATGATGTATGTTTTGAATTCAGTGGTTACGCTGACATGTCTTAAAGATTCGTTATATTTATGTATTAATTTGTTTGTTGCATTAAGCGCGTTAATTGTATTGGTAATTCGGCCCGGGGGAAAACTTGTAATTATTATAAGACAGCGAAATGCTCTTAAGTATTTTTACTTTGAATTTATGGCATGAGCCATAAGGGCGAGCTAAATTAATTTAGGTTTTTATGGATTTTGTGAGTTGCTTTTGGTGTTAGTTTTTGGATCATTTTTCGTTTAAACTTTCTGAATTATTTTTCTTTGTTTAAAATTAAAAAGAAAATGATAAAGTTGAAAATAATTTCATTTATTAACAATTTAATACAATTTTAAAAAATCTACTAGTTATTTTTCTTTAAAACAAAAATTAAAGAAAAAATAAGTTATGAAAGTTTAAAATAGGATAATAAATAAATTATTAAAAAGTTAATCAATTTCTTTTTAGAGTTTTCAGTTTATAATAATTTTATTTATTAACTTCTGAAAATTTGAGAAAAATGCAATTGATAAACTTAAAAATAATTTTAGAAATTCAGATATTTCTTGAATTACATTAAACTAGAAATTCTGAAATTTTCTGAATTGCAAATAAAATTATTTTAAAGTTATACTTTTTTCTTTATATTTTATTATTTATTAATTTAATGCATTTTAAAAATTTTCTGAATTTACACAATTATTTTTTTTAAACTATCTAAAGTTAATAAAAAAATATTTTAAACTGAAAATTCTAAAAAAAAAGGATAAAATTCAATTTATTGTCAATTTAATAAAATTCAGAAACATCTAGTTATATTTCACTTAAAAAATTCAATTATAAACTTTCGGCGAAAAAGTTCAAACAGCATTGGAAACATAAAAGGACATAATTATAATTTTCCGCCGTAATCCACCAGGATAATGATGCTGCATCTAACAAGACCTACCGAAAAGAGAGTAGTAGCAGACAAAACTGTACGGCAGATTCGCGAGTACATTTGCAAAAATTTTCAATTACAGCGACCACAGTCGAGTAATAAAACGACGCTTAAGATAAGGAGCGAGAAACTAGACGCTTCAGGAATAAAAGCAGCAGAGCAGCAGCAGCAGCAAGCAACAGCACCGGGAGCTTCGGCGCTAGTCTAGTACTACCGTATACTACGAAAAGCGTCGTTGCTCTCATATTTTAATAACCATCCACCGAACTCGCAAATTTTACGAGCCACGGGGAAATGCACATATTCGGGCGTTTCTACTTTTTCCTCCTCTCTATATCCTTACCACATTCCATAATTTAGCGGCTCCGAACGCAGCCGTTCCATCTTCGAGATTCACAAACCGCATCACGTCATAGAGCTTCGGAATAACTTCATTACGAACGCCGCCGGCAAGACTCTGAGGAAATCTTTCTACATCTATGAACACACACACCCAGAGCCATGCACACATATACGGTATGTGTGTGTACTCTACTTGGCAGTAATCGTCGGTAATAATAATAATAACACAGGACGACTATTACACAATGGAAAACGTTAAGCAGAGTAATGCATTGAACTCGATAATGCAGCGTTATATAGTTTGGTAGCCAACTTTGAACTGCTAAGCCGGCGTTGCTGCTGCTTGCTGCTGACAGCGTTTTTCATCGCCGGTGAAATAATTAGAAAATAACTAAATAAATACGGAGAATGCACACGAGAAACGGAAAGAGAAGTCTTGTTTGTGTCAGTCAATGTTCCTCCACTTATATGCATTTTGTGTATATGCATGAATTTTTACGTTTCTGTGTGTGTTTCTGGCTGTGTGTTATGTATTGTGGCAATTGCTGAATCATGGTACTCCAGGTTCTGTAATAATATTTATACCCACTGACAAACATTCTTTTGGCATCGCATCTCGTTATTTGATGGCTCTGCTCTGCTCCGTCGAGTGGCTTTTCCCGAACGCGCTCGCTCGCCGCATTCTACTTTATTTATTTTCATCGCTTTGTTATTAGTGTAATAATGAATAACAGCGGAGTCACGCTGAAGGAGGAATAATGAAGGAAGGACGAACTCGTCAACCTTAATTGCACCTCAATTGTCCGCACCACTCTCTCTAATGCAGGTGTCATCCTGGCTTAAAACCGCACACCATCAAACACACTCGCTTTCCTCCTAATCGCTTTTCAAGTTTACTTCACACAGTTTAAATTATTTAATTGCTTTATCCTGTTTTTCTTTCCATTCTCTTTTTTTTTACTTTAACTTTTTATTTTGCATTTTTTCTTTTTTTTTTATTAATTAAATGTAGCTTTAATTAATCAAAACGGAATAAAACTGAGTAGCTTTAAATTGTTCTTAATTCTTAAAAAAAATTAAATTAAAATAAAATTGTAAGAGATTGTAATGTTATTAAAGAAAATTGTATAATTTAAGGGTGGTCCAATAATAGAAAGAAAAGATTGTGCCTAAACTTTTCAATACAATTAACTTTTTCTTCGCTGGCTTTATATAAATCGATGAAGACTAAAATTAAAAATTATATTAAGTTCAGTTTAGTTTCTCGCTGACTAAACTAATAGAGCAATAAAATAACTTTACTTAAATAAAATGTTCCATTTGTCATAATCAACAACTCTGAAAAATTTGATCGAGATCCGACAATTTCAAAATTTGGCAAAAAATGAACAAAAAAATATTTTTTTAGGAATTTTCGGAAAATTATTTTTTCAAAAAAAAAATCAAAATGACCGCGAATTTTATAGATTATTTAATTATCTACATTTTATTTAAGCAACTTTTTGCGATAAGACCCTTAGTTTAGAAGATACAGGGTGTCAAAGTTGAAAAATAATTAAAAAATTGAAAAAATTGGCCGACTTTAGAAGGCCAAAACTACCCTTAAAAATTAACTTTTTTAAACATTTCTTTCTGCTTTCAATAAAACAACTATTCATCTTTTAAATTAAATAATAGAATTAGAAATTATTTTAACTTTCTTTGTGATATAAAACAAAGTTTGAGAAAACTCACATTTTTGGAAAAGAAAAACAAGTTTAGTTTTTTCCTGAACAAACTAAAGGAGCAATGAAATAATTTTACTTAAATAAAATGTTCTATTTGTGATTATCAACAACTCTGAAAAATTTAATCGAGATCCGATAATTTTCAAATTTGGGGAAAAATCGGATTTTTTTTGGGAATTTTCGGAAAATTATTTTTTCGAAAAAAAAAATCATAAATAGCGCTATTTTATAGATTATTTAATTGTCTACATTTAATTAAAGTAACTTTTTGCGACAAGACCCCTAGTTTAGAAGATACAGGGTGTCAAAGTTGAAAAATATTTAAAAAGTTGAAAAAATTGGCCAACTTCAGAAGGCCAAAACTACCCTTAAAAATTAAATTTTTTAAACACTTCTGTCTGCTTCCAATAAAGCAACTATTCCTCTTTTAAATTAAATAATAAAATTAGAAATTATTTTAACTTTCTTAAAGATATAAAACAAAGTTTGAAGAAAATCACATTTTTGGAAAGGAAAAACAAGTTTAGTTTTTTCCTGAATAAACTAAAGGATCAATGAAATAATTTTACTTAAATAAAATGTTCTATTTGTCATTATCAACAACTCTGAAAATTTTAATCGAGATCCGACAATTTTCAAATTTGGGGAAAAATCGTATTTTTTTGGGAATTTTCGAAAAATTATTTTTTCGAAAAAAAAAACATAAATAGGGACAAATTCATAAATAATAATAAATAATAAAATGTGTGATATATCAAAAATAATTCAAAATTATAATTTTCATTGATATGCATAAGCCTGTGAAGAAAAAAAATAATTACATTGCACGGTTTAGGCTTGATCTTATTTACCTCAACTAATTCAACACTTAAAATCATAAATATAAAAAAAGTAGCCGGGACCGTGGCTCAGTGGTTCGAGCTCCGGACTTCGGACCGAGCAACATGGGTTCGAATCCCACGGCCGGCAAGATATGGGTAGTGGTGTTTGGGTAGGCATCCCCATCA
>JASKGO010003330.1:0-30919 GCA_030556065.1 Holobus sp. GC000080 | reverse complement strand
ATAAATAAAAAATGTTTTTGAATAGGATTCGAAACAAAATCTACAAAATCATTTTCATTTTTACTAACGTATCAAAATGTGACAAAAACATTGGGGCATTCTCATTAAAAATAATAAAGTCTGTAGCAACTTTCGGTTTAAAATTAAATGAAAAGATCAAAGGGGTTGTTCCAAAGTCTCTATAATGTTAAGTGCCAAAATTATATTTTCAATAGACGAAACTAGTTTTATCTTGAAATAAAAATATTCTTGAGTCATTTTCTTTAAGTAGACTTATTTTTCATGAATCAATTAAATGGTTTTAATTTCTATTTTACATTATAAAAACTTAAATGGAAAAAAAATTTCTGATAGTTGATATATTAAAAAAAAAAATCTATCGAAAATATAAAATTCTAAACATTTAGGGACAGTTAATTTAGGACCATCCTGTACAAATCCTTATTTTTGCATAAAATTATCCAAATCTTCTAAGTTTTGAAATTATTATTAATATTTTTACTTAAAAGTATAAGTGTAAACATTAATAAAAAAACTTTTGCTTATAAACCAAATTAAAGCAATGACAAGAAGAATCTAATTACCCAATAAAATACAAAAAATACGTTAAAAGCCATTAAGACAGAAGCCGAAAGATTAAAAAAAAGTAAATTAAAAAATGATATAAATTAAAGTAAAAGTGTATCAAAAAACAGGTAGTTCTAATTCTAATGTAATAAAAAATAGGCAAATAAAACGCTTTTTCGATATATCGTTTCGAACTGGTCTGGGAAACATTAAGAACATTAAGATGAAATTAATTAGAAGACCAAAAGTGCGATGGAAGAAAAAGTGGTCTAATGGAAACGATTAACATCTCTCGATAATTAAATAGATGCAATTAAACGTAATTGTTAAATATACCGACACCATTAAATCGATCGTTTTCTTTCTGAATTTGGTTATATTATTATGATACCACTAGATACACACAATTAAAGTTGGCAGTAGATGGGAAACATGAACATGGAACATTAAGCATGAATTCTCTCTTATTTAGCAGCTAGATTGATGTATCGTGCGAAATAAACGCGCTCCGGGTTTTCTTCTCTATTCCATCTCTTTCTCTCTCTCTCTGTGTCTTTCTCTCACTCTCTCTTAATTTCTTACTTACCGGACTTTAATTTATAAATTCGAACAAAAAGTGCACACGCCACAGAGAGAAAGATGCTTAAAAAGCTAGTATGTGCTTTCAATAATCCATTCAATGTGCGCCGAGAGCAGATTCTAAAATGGAAAAGCAAAAGAAATGCCTCAATGTGCACGTATTTTTTTTCAGAGTTTCACTAAACTCGCGCACATGAATGGTAAAATATTTGCGCGACTTTTTACGTTTGGAAGAGTTTGGAAAAGTTGTCGGATCGTGTCGACGCCGTAAATGGGCAATGCTATAATTTGTATGTGTAACATCGAGAGAGAGAAAGATCGACCTTCTATTTATTATCTCTGCGAATAATGCAAGAGAAACTATTTCACACTCTTCAAAAATATCTTTGCTGCTGCTGCTGCTGCCGTTCCTGTTGCGGTTGCTCCTGCTGCTGTTTCTACTTATACGAGTAACGCTCTGTTCTATACTGTTTGTTCGCGACTTCCGTGGCTCGCGCGCGTTTTCCAAGAAACAGCTTTGACTTCTTCTTCTTCTTTTACTACTAGTTATATTCTTCGTTGGACTCTTCTTCGCTGATCTATCATCGAACGTGCTTGAAATTCTTAAATGGTCGCTGCAGACACCGTTTGGTCGATATTAGATATTTAATACTTGGCTCATTGCAATAACCTCTGTCTCTCTTTCTCACTTCGAAAAGTCAGCTAGCGGTTAACTTGCATACGCCGAAGATAAATGTGCTAATTAAAGATCAAAGCAATTGTCCGGAGCGCCTTAATTAAATCGCTATATTCATAATTGTTTCGCTCAGAAATATAATATTCGTTCATTAACAAATTGCTTCGCGCATTGAATGCATGTACTCGTATGTACGAGCCGATGTAAATGCGCTGCTTTGGTCGAACGGACAGACCACACGCGTTCGTTTTATTTGCACTCAATAATCTTATCAGGGGAAACCCATAAATTTCCAATACTAAAATCAATCACTAAAAATGTTGTAAAACTCACTTTGAATGATTCAAAGTATCGGTCTTATTTTAAAGTAAAAGACAACCTTTTCAATAAAACTGTTTTTTTTTTTTTGAGAACTTATTTTCATTTTAATTTCATTCATTGAAAATTTTCCTGCAAATATTTAGGAAATGCTGTTTTTAGAAAATAATAACTAGTTGTTTTAATAAACAATTTCAAACAGTTGTAATTGCAGATAATATAATTCTGAACTTTTTGCGTAAAGTTATAAGTCCGTAATAACTAAATTTGTGAAATGGAAATCCAAAGTTTGAAGATTTTTATTACTTAAAATTACTCGGCGAAGAAGGGAGGAATGAGGAGGGGCCCTTTATAACCACATAAGAAGGAAAAATACTTTAACTATTATGGCACCAAAGTTATAGTTTTTTTTTTAAATTTCAAAGTCATCTATGAATTGCGAAGAGGTCTGATTTCAATTCTTGCCACAATTGAACCTATTGGTCCCGAAAAAGTTTTCCAACCCGTCTCGATTGAATGATCGGGGCTATAAAAAATTTGGTGGCTTTGAAGGATAAGGAAAAATATTTCATGCAAATACCACTCATGGCGTTGAGCGAGTGAATCCAGTCGATCGGGGAAATTCCTTTTGAATTTAATCTTTTTTATTAGTGCTGCGGCATGCTACCAAAATGGCAAATGCCCCGAATTTCTTGCAGCCCAAGATTACTAGTAGCTACAAAAGTGTAAATGTAGGAACCCATCGAATCGCTAAGGGTTTTTGCGAAATAAATTTCTGATTGATTTTAGTAAATGTGGGAAATTGTAAATGTGGAAAATTTTGTCATTGTTGACCATCTAAAATAGGTTTTCAGTTGTTGCTCCTAACATTTAAATGGCTTCGGCGTTTGGCTGTGTCATGTCGCTGATTGTTGCTACTACCATGATCTTTCTCTGTTGGAATTTTAATATCGCGGTCTTCATAAAGTCCACAAATTTTCTGGAACTGGTTGCTCCGCTGACTATAAAATAGCCCAAAAGGCTGCTGCAATTTGGACTAACCCCCTTAATCATAATAACGAGAACATTATTCGCAACTTTACGGTTATTTCGCCCGTTTCCGAAGTCCTCCATATTTTCGTCTATAAAAAGGAGACACCCTTTTTCAAATTCCCAAATTTTCAGGAAATGCTTGAGTGGGCCATCTGGTATACGTAGTATACTATTTGGTATGCCCTTTTTACTTTTACTGCAAACACAGAATTTAAAGGAAAAATGTTTATTAATCATAAATATTAATAGAATCATAAATATTAAAACAATTTTAATTCAATAACAATGATTCTCTGAAAATTGAATTGCCCGTAAGTACCTATTATGAATATATTTTTTAAATTTGCCTAAAAAAACAATTTAAACTTCGTATTTTTTTTAAACTCTAGCTAGAGGATATAAAAATAAAACCGCATTTTTAGTACCCTCTATTAGAAATTATTTCCGCAAGGAATTACACATTATGGAAAAATTATGAAAATTAAAAAAATAATAATAATTTCACATTTCAAAACCAAAAATAGCTCAGAAAATTTAAACTAACAGATTGCTTAATATGGAATTAGCTGGTGGGAGTATTATACTTTTGATTGCACTGTAAGTGTTATCAAAATTAACATTTCTTAAACATGTCCACTGGGCACCGAACGTCCTAAAAAGTACTGAATAAAGAAGAAAAAACAATTTTGATGATAATTTAGAGCAAAGTGCTTTTCGTGTTCAATCTTCATACATGGTGTTGGTAGGGAGGGATAAGTTTACAGTTTAATTTAGTGTCATCTGTTACGAACATTTCCTGTCATTTGTGTGTACTTATAACTACTACAAAATGTAACTTATATGGACATTAAGATTTCCTATAAAACGTACGTGTACATTATATAAGAAGAACTTGTTCCCTTTTTTTTCCCCAAACGGACTACTACTGACTGTATAGTCTCCTAGACTTGGCTCGCTGACTCGTCAATTACTCAACGCGACAATTTTTCTTGTTCGCTTGCAGTTTTTGCGCATCTAGCAGGCTCAATAAATCGAACGGAAGGGAATGGAAACAAATCGACGGATGCCGGCTCGGCTGCTGCTGCGTATTGCAGCAGGAGATTTACGTTTCGCCTGATCATCGATCTATCCGTTCGATCGTCGGTCCGCAATGGACGATCTTACATACGATATTGTATTTAGAGTATCTATCTGCTTCGGCTTTGGCTTTGGCTTTGGCTTTGGCTCCTCTTCCACCTCGGCTGATCGCAAAGGTAAATATAATGGTATCGACGGTCGGATCGAAGCGACTCAACAAGATCGATTCGAATCGAGATATTTGATAAAAGTTTACGGAAGATCGAGCGTAGAAGTTCCTCTTCTTCTTCTTTCGGTATTCATATATACATACTGTATTATAAGCATTCTAGCAAATGTTAGAAGAGTAATGCCGAAGAAGTGGAAGCGAACGAGATTAGGTAAGTACCTACCGGTCGAATAAAATGATAATACAAAAATACAAATTCGTGATCACGTTCGTCTCGCGAGTGGAGTGTGGAGTCCATATCGGGCCCCGAGAGCGTGATATGTATAACACAACCCAAATAATTGGCGTATAATAGAGTTTGCATTCGGGATCGTGTGAACCGTATTACAATAATAATAACATACGTCTCAACTACACCTTTTGTGTGCTGTCTTCATAAAAGTGCCAGCACCAGTACCATCGACTGCCAGTGTGCTGTGTGCTGTGCCAGTTGAAGACACATTTTTCACGTTCCCACGAATGACCGGCTATCCTCGATGATAATACCTATCATCAGACCTTAAATTTCATTGATTATATTAACACTCTTATAATTCATTATTCCTAACTATAACTTGGTTGGAGTATGGAGTACGTTCAACCTGTAGATATTGTTCGCACTTTTTTTTCCCTTTATATAATATGTATCTTAAACTTAAGAAATATTACAAAAAATACTAAATTATTTTCAATTTTTATTGTTTCTTCTTTCGATGGTCATTGTTTCATTGTATTTTTTGAACCTTAGATATGTTTTTCCAAAGAAAAGTTCCACCCCCTCTAATATTTTTATAAGGATGGCTTTAAGTAAAACCGGCAATATCTATTTGTAAATCAAGAAGGACCAATTTTTATGTTAAATTTGGGTTAATATCCCACATGGCAACCCTATTTTTTTTAATGGGTGTCAAGTAACATATCGATTTAAAGAGCTATTAATTTCAAACATGATTGAGTAATTATTTTGTTGTAATCGTTTTAAAATATTTCCTTTTATAACTTTAAATAAGAACATTTATAAAATATTGGATTAAATGCTATACAATATTTTCTATATTTTAAAATAAGTTTTTTAAATTAATTTAGTTAGTAGGGTTTTTTCGAATAATTTTTCCTAAAAATTGAAAAAAATTCGATCTAACATTTCATTGAAATTTCCTGCAACAGAAATTTCAATAAAAGTTTTAATTTAAAAAAAGTAATATTAGCCTTGCTATTTACGATGTGTAAATAAGATTGTTTTACAAATAAATGTAATCCTTTCACTAAAATAAAATTATTAAAATTGTAATTTTTATAGGTTGATTTATAGATGAGTTTATGTTATTAATTTTTATTACTTTTTATGTCCTTGCTTAGAATAATTTAAAAAAAGTGTCCTCGGAATTAAAAAAAAAATGTTCGTTTTTGATTTATTTATCGTTTCCGAGAGTTTAAACTTTTTAAAAAGATTTTATTGATTTATATTATATTGATTTATATTTATTTATTTAATTTGAAAAATTATCGATTATTTATGAAAATACTTGTTTTATTTAAAACAAACTTATTTAGTTATAATCTCAGTTATTTTATGTTTGAAATTTCAAAATTGAACATAAATCTTTATACTGTAATTAAAGAGGAATAATAATAAAACACCTTTATAGCTAAATTTTAACATATTAGATGATTAAAGTAAAAATTAATTTCTGTTTTAAATTCTAAATATAAACGAGAAGAAGAAGGAACTGGTTGTTATACTACAACAAGCCATGAAATTACTAAAAGTTACGGATCATTTTAATTCGGAAATAAAAATTCAATTTAATGATATTATAAATTATTAAATTCCAAATTCAATACATCATGAGGATTCCCAAAAAATTGTAAGCTTTTACTTTCCTTTTAATTTAAATAAAATTAAACAAAAAGCAGAACAATAATATATTCGTAAGCGTTTTTTTTTTAAGATTAAAGTGCAACAAATTATAATAATAAACAACTTTCGTTAAGCCATAAAAACAGTTAAACCTGAAATAAATATATTTTAAAAAATCGATGGCATATAGCTCATTAACAAGTAATAATTACCTTCGTGTCTAAAATATTAAGTCATAAATAACGCATGAAATAAATAAGCGATTAATTACAGCCAATTAATCAGATATTCGAAAGAAATAATGCTCAATACTCAAAACAGTTAGCATTGAGCAACACTTTATACTTCATTTACTCTCATCTCGTATATTTACGTTATAAGTAAGTGAGCAGTGAGCAGCAATAGCCCTTGATAAAAGCATTTACTAACGCTGACTAAAAGAGTACATCTCTGCACTAAAGAGCTAAGCTAATTACCGAAATGTTGTAATTGACGAAGGTTAAAACAAGATATTTAAATGAATATTAGTAATAAATTAACAATCGCAACACACATCGATTGATGAGTACCCAGATCGAATGGCACACGATTTGTTTGCATCTACATACAAGATACATAAAACTCATACATGTAAAAGTATATGAAGTCATGAATCCTGTAATCATAAAAATCGTTAATAGTGTTGCAATTGTGTAAGGTTATAGTTCAATGTTAGACTTAATTAAATCATGACATCAACACGTACCTATCATATAATATGTGGCATTCTGTAAGTGCACAGCGAAAAAGCTCTCTCTTTCAGTGATTAATGTCACTTAAAGGCAGAGTATGTACAGTCAAGTAATTTACATTTACATTATAAAGTCTTTTCTTTTCTTTTTCTGTTTCACTAATTAATTACCAGTGTCGGTGCGTGGCTATATTTGATTATGGTAATGCAGCAATCAATAAATTATTATACAATCATACGTTTGCTCGCTTGCTTGCTTGCTTGCTTCATTTTCTGGAAGTAGCTTTGGGTGTTTTGTCATTGTGCAAAGGACATTGAGCGGCACACATTTAATTATTCAATGCAAAACAATAAACAAATGGATAGTAATTACAGAGCAATTTCTTCATTTTAATTAACGCGAGCAAAAAGTGGGTAACAGTAGGTAGTAGGTGTTTTGAATTAATTGATATAATTATATTCTTCATTAAATAAAGTCACTATAATTATTTATGGTAACAAAGGGAACAATTGCTTTTACCATTGTAATTTAAATCTAAAAATCATTATGGATATGCGGCGAAACATAAACTTTGCAATTAAAAACAAATTGAAATTAATAAAATAAATTTATTCTTATTAGTGATTTAAAATTTTATACCATTGGTAATTTAAAAATTCCAAAGGAATGAATATTTTTATTTAATTAATAGTTGCTTATTGCAGTAATTAAATCATTTACTTATGACAACGAATAAACAAAAATGTAATTATTTAAACAAACACAAATATTAATTTTGAGTGGGCTATTGAACGGAGAAAAATATAATTTTGTTTATCTTATTTATGAATTTGAAGTTGATTGTTAAACAAATTTCTTTAAGCAAACATTGTTTATTATTCTTCGTCGAATTCAAAATGCAAAAGTAATTATTTAAAAAGTATACAAAAGTTGCAATAAAATTCAATGTAAATATATCAAAAGTCAATTAAAATTATGTATTTATTACATTTTACCAACAAAAACAGTAACTAAAAGTAAGTAAAATAGAAATCCTGCAATAAACCGGGTATAAAAAATATATTCTATTAACTAAAAAAAAAATGAAGAAAAAATTAGAACCAAAAGTGTTAAAATTAATCGTTATAATTACACAGAGAGGAGCAAGTAAAAGTTCATTTCGGAAATTAAAAAGCACCGAAAAAATAATTAAAATTCACTTACAGGAAACCTACTAATGTTGTAAATAACCGAAATATGTTTGTTAAATGAACTGTAATAAACCATTTGAGTTAATTAGGCTGCGCGTAAGTAAACGCAGCGAAGGGAAATCGAAATCGAAATATGACTCTTATAAATTATAAATTAATTTAAATGAATATGAATGTATAGTAGAACACTTTGTGTTGTGTTGTAACCCAATATTTATTATTATGATTTTACAAAACTCGTTTGCATATCCAAGGTTTGTTCATCTTCTTTCTATGTCCATAAGTTACACTATGTAGGTACTTGTGCATGTTATATAAAATAATAATATTCCATTACTTATAAATACCAGTAAATTACACCATATTTTGCACTCTCTGCTCTCTCTCCCTCTTTTTTTCGCGCTCTTTCTTGCTCTCCTCCTCAGTTGCTTTTCTGCACTTGGTACTCGGCGTCTCCGCACTCCGTTCTGCGGAGGAACGTGTTATATGCAAAAGGCAGCGAGCAAGAAGTGTTTCAAAGCACGAGAGAGGTTTCCAAAGAAAGATAACGTCTCTATACATACACATATTGCATATTAGTTCTCTGTGTGCGACTGTTGAAAGAGCAGATTTGCAGAAGTTAGTCCTGCACTCGGAGTGGCGATTATGGAGAATTAATATGCGAGTCAGAAACCGTATTATAATTTATATAGAGCTTCGTCGTATCGTAATCCTTGACATTTATATAAACGACTAAGTAATTAATATTTTACTAGTTTTTTATCTGCATAAGTCCGCGCCACATCAATTGCAGCAGCATGAAGAAAAAAAAAAACTGTATACGAACACGGCAAAAGGAGCTCTTCTCTCTCGCATAGTCGCATCACTGACGTACATGTGTAACGCTAAGTAGCATTTAATTTATTTATTTATAATAAATAATTCTCCAGCTCGCCAACATTCCGTTCCGTAATAATGATATCGACTCGCGATCGATTCGATGCCGATTCCCAAGTGATGATTGATATATTAATTAATTATTGATTTATTGATGTGTAATTTAAAAGGGATTCCATACTACATAGTATATAAAGATTCGTCCTTAAATTGCATCAGCATTGATTCATTAGTACGAAACTTCTTGGCTTTTTTTTCTTTCTTAATAGCAATAGCTATTCATTCGTACGTTTGTTTGTTTGTTTACTTGCCTATTTATCGATCGTGTTCTTTCAAGATGTAATTAATTGCACTGTTAATATTTATGGATGTGATGTGGTTTGTAAAAGTGCAAAAAGAATTATACACACCGCTTATAATGTGGAGCATTTTATGTAAATGAAATTTACATTAAATGACTAATTAAAGACTAGTTTTCTTGTTTCTTTAAACGCTTTATGATTGCTCTATATTTACCTTGCAATAATTTTATAATTATAATTACTTTTTAAGTTGTTTCTTGTTGTTTTTCTTGGTGAGCTAATTTGATGCACTAAATGAAGCAATTTTTTTTTTGCTGACACATGCTTATTATTTCTTTTTATATCTACAGCTTTATGTAAGTTTTAATCTTAATAATACGTAATTAAGTTTATATTTGTAAAATCCTTCATCCCACACATCTATATTTAGTTTTTCATAGCATTTTTTAGTTTAGTTTGTTATAGATGTTACTTTTATTTTATGAAAAAGAAACAGTGCAACTTGTAATTCCTTATTTACAGTCTGATTTTGGTAGAATTATTTTAATTTTAAGATATATTTCAGTAATATCTATGCTTGTAAAATTTTTGTTTTTCAATTCTAAAACTAATTTTTCAATCCTATTTATAAAAAAGTTTAACCATTTTGAACTTTTCTAATTTTTTCATATTGTAATTATTGCCTCTTTGAAATCTAAAATGTTTCAAACAACTTGCAGCTCACATTGTTGAACCAAATTATAAAGAGAGAAAAAAAAAGAACAAATGAATTGTTTAAATTTCAATTAACAGGGACGATGTTTAATCACATTTTTTCTTCTTCTTCTCCTTTTACACTTTTTTAAACAATGTAAGCCTAATCAAAAAGTAATTTTTAAAAACTTTTTCACCAGCTTTTGTTGGTAATAAACCAAATGTTGCAAGAAAAAATTTGAAAAGATTATAATAATAAATTTAGAAAATATTGTCATTACAAACTCTTAAGAAGAAAGTGCAAAAATAAGAAATGCAAACACCATAAAAATCAATGAAAAATGAAAGTGTTGTAGGGTGACTTTAACGTTAGGTCACGACAGTAAAACCGCTAGTCGAGAAGGTAAAGAAATGCAACATTTACAGCATGCCCAAGTATAATATTAGCAATAAATTGAACGGACTAAAATATTTATAGTCGGTAAATAAACAAAACAGTAAACAATTAAAGCTTAGCGACACTTGCGCTTACATTCATTTCATTTAACGCGCGCTTACAAGAAACAGAATTCAAGAAGAAGCGCTATACGTTAGGAAATCTTATGGTGGTTATAAAGCGAGACACGGCACTTTATAATAAAAACGACATATTACAAAAGCAATAAACTAACTATATGACTAATCCTGACAATTATCGTTTTTCTTTGCGCGTACGTTACATGTGTTCGCATTTTTGCCCCTTAAAAATCGTTATTATTGCTCTTACGTCAGCCGGCTCTGCGTGTCTTCTGCCTAGCTCAAACACTTTTTCGCCTCTTCTTCTTCTTCTTCTTCATTGCAATGCGTCCGCTCGCAACGCAACGCAACCGACAGAACAGCGAGAATATGAACAACCAACCAACCAACCGTACGTGCTGAACAAATGGCAAACAAATGCAGCGACATAGCAAAGCAAAATACGCGAAAAGCAGTCGCACTTCTGATTGCGAAACTTACGACGCTTTTAAGAGCCTCTCCAACAATACTTTGTACGAGTCGCGCCACAGCCTAAGTAAAGGGCTATCGTTGCATTTTATGTTATTATTATTTTTACGATTATTTCCGATCCTTTATTCGCATCGGCGCATATTCGCCAGTCTATTAGTATTATCGTTTTTAGTGCGTTTATTTATGCAGCCGCCAATGGAGCCGAGCTCTCTGTACGATATATATTTGCTATATTCGAAGCAATGCCACCCAAACAACCGACTCTCTAATGCATAATGGTTAAATCGATCGCGCCGCAATAGAGCCGACGGACAACAAATGCCCATCAGAGGCCGGTAGCTCAATCGCAATTTAATTCTAATTGCATCCATCGATTGCCTGCGCTGCACAGTCCGCAAATGCAATCGAAGGCGAGCTGCAAATCGGAGAAGAAAAAAAGTCCCATCCACTGACTGCTGCATCAATAAGCCGGATGGAGGAACGCTAGCAACTTGCATGCAGAATCGCGAGTGAAATTGCGCGGGTGAAATTCGCTGCCCACTTCGCAGCAGCATCACGATTATTGGAATTATCGTCTTTGGCATGGCGCACATATAGCAGCAGCAGCAGCAGCATCAGCATCAGCAGCTGAAGAGCACACCACAATCTTAATGCGGCGATTCCATTACGGGCATCTTGAACTAGATCATCATCAATTTGTACTTACTTAGAGCATCTTTTTCTTCTTATTTTATTGCGCGTACTAGCATATGTGCCCATATACATACATTTTTATGGTACTTTAACATTTTAAAGAGGAATTCGAAAAAAAAACGGCACTCATTTGCAGGCAGCGTTGTCAGTGTGCGTCTTGTTGGTGATTTTTTCTCTCCGTTTTTTGCGCTGTTTAATTCGCTTTTATGATCGTCGATTAAATTAAACAAGATTACATTTAAATTGTAATGGGCAGTAACGGATTAATGGTATTAATTCTATTACCCTGTATAATATCGAGTTTGTTGTTACAGGAATGGATGAAAAAGAGGATTAGTACAAATACGGAACGCGCGTTTAAACAGGTGTTCCTAAGTGCCAACGACGTGCAACCCGAGGGACCGGATCTGATTTCTTACACTAAAAATTCTTGCAGCTTGTCGCATTCATTAAGCATCTGTGCGCGAATTGGAAATTCATTTCGTGTGCTCCAGATCTAGACTGGTTGGCTGTTGTCGCTGATGAAATTAAAGTAAAAAGATTGCGCGCTTTCCTAATATGACCAGACGTGTGTTAGATGAGCGGCCGAAGTCAAAGAGCTGCATGTTAGCCCTCTAAGGAATTGATCTTTAAAGATCATAAGTCCACTTGGGAGGTGTACATACAAGGATTTTTTACCGCAAAAACTTTCAGAGCAAAAACGGACAGTATTGGTAAAACAATGCACTCGACTTTGCTGCGATGAATGCTTATTGAAGAAATACCTTGCCTTAATTAAAAATTTTGCTTTATTTTTAATTCCTATCGAACATTTTTTTTTTCTTTTTTATCAAGTTTGTACATATACTAAGTCTAAAGAGAAGTTGACAAAACATTGAAAACTTGATCAATTTAATCGCAAACAGGAATAAAACTTAACATAGCTATATTTTTAAGCAACTCAGTTACAAATTAAAAAAAAACAGAACAATATCCGGAAATTTGATTATAACTTTATTAAAATTGCTTTACTTTTATGAAATTTGATAACAAAATTCTTAGTTAAATGAAGAAGAGTTGTATTTATTATTCACAATTGAAAGATATGATTGATGTCAATATATTGTACTACTTTTCTTCGATTAAATTTTATTAGTTTCTATTCAATTGAACAGGGAAAATCCGCTGCAACAACACGAAAAAAATTTTTGGTAAAAATCGATATAAAAATAAAGAAATGGCATGGGTAGTAATAAAATTTGTCTCAACCAGTTTAAAAATTAAAACGTTTTAAATTATTAAAAAGTTTATACTTTCATTTAATCTTCTAATTGTTTTTACTTGACACCTATGACATAATCGGCTAAGAAATACAATTTAAGAATAATCAAAAGCTTTCATTGAATAAAAAATATATAATCAAAATAATTTCTAATTCCACAATATTAAAAATTATGTCAAACTCATAATAAAAAACTATTTCATCTAGCAAAATTTTATCCGGATGCATTGAACTTATGGCACTTGATTTATCGTATAAATGCTTTTAAGTTCGATGCTTTACTTTGTCCATAAAGCCGCCAAGATTCGCCATAAATCGCCAACAATGCTGGTGCTATATATCTGTCTTCCTTATTATCATAATTCGCGCGAGATATGGCTTTGGCGAATAGAATAGATCAATAAAATCGTCATAAAATTGGAAACTTCCAAGAAGAGCGAGTCGCGGCCCATAGATGGTAAATTCACGTCATTATCATCGATCGCTCTCGAAATAAATCCATCCGCTTTATCGAATCTGGAAATTTGTTTAAAACGTCCATAATTCAATATACATCGGGACCTGATAATTAATTTTATAGGTTGCCTCTCGTACATACGTATACCGTGCATATTATACGTTCGTACAGATAAGCATCGCGTCGCGTTGCTGTTAGATCTTCTTTATTCATGAGCGAACAGCAGCACATAAAAATGTTATTGTGTCCTGTTTAGAGGTCCTTTTCCTGCGCCACTAGCTGCTCTAGCTGCTCCATTACACACCACGGATACACGTCGATATACTCTCTACTCGTATCTATATACTTACTTACTTACTTACTTACTTACCTATACATACATATATCAGATGAATTTTAATAGTAGCACCGCTGTTTATACATAATTGACTCATTATGGAGCATCGCGCAGCATCGGAAAGGTGTGCACTAGTAAAAAACTTCTCGCCGTTAAGATAAGCCAATCTATTGCTTCTAGGACAATTTTTTCTTCTTTTTCGAACAACTGCTTGCACATACAAATACACCAGTCTAAAGAACCTACGAGTATACCTATACTATTTCTATGGTACTGTAGCTATGGCTTGGATACATCTTATGGTGCCTATAGAGCGTTACCGCTGTTCTCTAAGTAAAGTACACGATAATCTAGATTGTGACTATTAGTTACCGCTCGTTCGCCAAGCCACAGGGAGAAAGATGCAAAACTAGATATATTAACTGCTAATATAATGGCTTTCTTTCGGGTATGGATATAGTTTACAATTTACATTTGCTCCGATTAACTTTACAAATCACTATTGCTTTCTGTTTATTTCGTAAGTTGCACCTTTACGCTGTGTAATAATATGTTAAATGGTTGTTTAGATCTTACTTTTACTCGCTTCTTGATTTGATTTTAATTTAATTTAATACTTCCCTCCGTCCCCAATTATGGTATTCATTTCTGCTTTTATTTTACTTCAAATTATGGATTACGTAATAGTTAAATCAATTTTATTGAAACTTATAAAAATTTATACATAATTTAAAATTACATATTTTTTAACATTATTAATTTACAAGTATACAATATACCTACATCAAATACGAAATTGGTTACTGCTTCGTTAATTGTACTGAGGTTTGGGGCTCGTTTTTGCTGAAAGTAGGAGCTGTAAAATTTAAATGCGATGGTCAAAATTTTTAATTTCTTGGTTTTCTGGTCTCTTCATATTTACACCACTGTTTTGATTAATTGTATCTCCCATATGTTTTTCCTTAACGGGTGGTATTAGGAATTAAAGTTTTTTTTTTAAATCTGATTATGACAAACTGTTAATCTTTATTTTTAGCACACACTACATAATTATTACGGAGTTTAATTATTATTTAAGACTACATTGCAAACTATTTTTTTTGCCTGAATCTGCATACTATAAAGTAGCAAAATAATAAAGTTGATAATATTTTAAGGAAAATGATTTTTATGCCACATGAGAATTCGAATTTTAATTAAAGATACCGGTTTATTTATTCGAACCGAATTTTGCTCTAATGGAAAAATTTTCCAGCAATTTTCAAACAATTTTCCACTGCATTTACAAAGCAATGAGCAAAATATTCTAAATATATGTATTAAGTGTAATAAGATTGAGATACTGATATTGAGCCCAAATGGAGTTTAGTACTTCACATAATTCACGCATTTCACTTTATAATTTAAAAAGAAATACGGTTTTTAACGGCGCTTTAATGGCAATATTTAGTTGGAAAAGTAATAATTAACTTGCATATATGCAAATATTTGTTGATATATTAGAAATGTAAAAATGTGCAAATTGAGTTTTTTTTTCATTATAACTTCTATCTGTTTTTATTACACCCATTAACCTATATTTTTCAATAACCATGCAGATAAAGATAAGCCTCTGTGAGTTTACATGTACATATAATACGAAGCATTGATTTTGACCAGAGGCGCATAAAAGAGTGTAAAGTGCGAGTGTAGAATGTATAGAGTGAACAAATCGCAATCGAAGTGTATTTTGCCTTTCCAACACTACATACTCGCCTAGCTGGAGCTAATTGTCAAGGTCGGTAAATGTAAGAAGAATCATGAGCAGGTTCAAATCAGCAATCACGATTTTACCCTATTTAGATCAATCTTCGCATCTCACACCAGCAATTACAGGCTCTTTCGCGCGCGGATTAACATTTGAAATTTTAATCAATGCGCGCAAAAATCTAATGGACTATGGCGAGCGAGCAACAAAGCCGCCTTGAATTTATTTATACATCGCTAATGGCAAGAAAAATCTTTTGCTTTTCTATGGCAGTGCCACTGCCGATGTCGGCGCAAGAGAAGACACTTTTTGTGCGCTCTCGATTTATTCACTACGGCCGACAGTAAATTTCGTAAATAAGAATATCTGTAGTAACTAACTCTGCACGAGATGACGTTTGGCGAAGGAGGAAAAAAATTGTCGCGCTTCTGCAGCTCTCTGCTGCTGCTGCTGCTACTTTTCGCTGCACATCGCGCAAATGTAAATTTTTGTTTGTTTTATATAGTATACTCTGAGGTTTCTCTCAAGGTAAATATTTATGAACTAATGAAGTGAGTAAATAGAGAACAACAAAGTGTATGAGTGCACTATTCAGCCTGTCGTTTATTTGCTTCTCATTTTCCGCTAAAGCCACTAAAAAATGACACTATTTTCACACTTTTTCTTGAACATATTGAAATTTCAAATATGTAGGAATTTTTTTTTCAAATATTATTTTTTATTTTCTATCAAAGCAACTGCTGAGAAACAATTTACGAAGGAATTTTTAATAAAAATTTTAATACGAATTTAATTTACAGCGTCATTTATATAAATCTTTCATGTGCATAAAAAAAGAAGTTTTTCAACATTGCACATCTTCATTAGGAATGAATTGATCCATTTATCCAATAAATAATAAAGCGGCAGCAAAAAACCGCAAGGAATGTTTGTAAGAGAATTCGATAAATGGCAAATGTGAATAAAACAAATTTCCACCTTCATTAAGTGTAATTATTATCAATTTTATTAAAGTGGCATTGAATTAACTTTTTTCTCTTATTTATAAATGTTAATTAAACATACAGAAAAAAGTAATTCTATATTATATTAGGAATGATTTCTTTTATGCTTTTTCATTACCATAGTCCGATTATTATTGTTTTGCTCCAATCAACAACTTTTTTAATTATATCTTATTAATTAAAGTTTTGATTTATTTGTATAACATGATAAATACATATTTAACACATAATATTTAAGACAATATTATTGGAGTTGCCCTTGGGAAAATTTTTGTTACAGTTGCGTGCGAAGGTGAAAACACCATACTTTTAGTCGAGCTTTGCCTCAGACTGCGTTATATTATTAGCGTTATGGGCGCATTTACACGCATCAGCTATTTCGAAGTCTTCAGGTAAGTAATAGTAGTAGTAGTAGTAAATAAAGTATGAAATTTGAAATCGCAATTTCATTAAAATTTAATAGAGTGTTAAGAAGTAGCCGATAATGTGCCTTAAGTGCACTTTATTTTCACTTTCGACACTTTCCCTAAATAGTAGTTTAAAAGCTTCTTTACTTCTTATACCATATATCGCATTTGCTGCACACCTTCAGCTATTTTCAACGCTCTCATTAATTTCAATTTGATAGCAACTCTCAACCTTACCTGAAACAAAATAAATTACATTTCAGAAGTATTTTCTAGAAATATAGCAATAAAAACTGAAAATCTAACAACTACAATATTTATTCATCAAATGAGGAAGGAAATAAAGAAAAGGTTTTTTTTGTAATACATTTTATTTGTACATTATAATAATTTATAAAGACATTATTATAACAAATAATATTAAAATTCTCGGAAAGTGCAATAATAAGTAAACAAATGAAAACACCTCTATCGAATGCTTTATAATTTATATTTCCGAAGAAGTAGATGCACGTTATATGGAAGAAAGATTGGTTCAATTAAATAAATGCACAGAAAAAAGAGTATAGCTGTAGCTAGCTGTACGTGGAAGATATGGCAGGAGCGCAAAGAAAAGCGCGGAATTATCAATTGAATCGATATAATGAATGTGTAACGCTAGCGTTGATGATGCGATGATGATGATGATGATCTCCTTCTGCGAGCGACCATCTGAAATTAATTACTTTTATCTTTATTAATACGAGTAATTACCGAGCGATTTATTACGTTGCTCCACTCATATTTCATTTATATGTGTGTTCTTGTGCATGTGTGCATGTGTGTGTATATTATCTGTACTAGATGATATTCTATATAAGTGTATGTATATAGTATATATAAAGGAGAAGAGTTTTATTTGCGCGCGAGGGTAATTATATTGTAATTTTCAATTAGACGAGCGACGATATCCCACGGTTTTATTTGCCCGACTCTCCTTCAGCCGCCGCTTGCTCGAGTTCTGATTTAATTTCACTCATATTTCAAAACGACGACGACCCGACCGACGATGATTTATTTATTTTGCTTATTGAATAGAAACTATATAGCTCTGAAAGTTTCCCACTCGCTAAATGTTAATTATCGCTTTAAAACTATAAAGTTATTCGAATATTTATTATTGAATTAAGCCTTTTTTTTAAGAATCTTCTTTATTATTTTTTTATTTCAATGGAAAATTACTTCCTATTTATTTCATATGCATTTTTTTTGTAAAATTGTTAACTGTTAAATTGTAATAGGTTCTGGATAATTCATAATGTTGATTAAAATAAATTGAAGAATTTCTGCTAAATAAATACCTTAATTATAGTATGGAAAATAATTATTCTCTCGGATTCAAATTATGACATAGATTTCTATTTTTATTCTGTCCCAAGTTATGGTATACAAATACATATTACTTCAATAAATTTTATTGATACTTTAAAATTTATACATAATTCAAAATATTCCTACAATTTTTTTTCAACTCTAATTTAAGAGTACTTAATTTACATAGAATTCGAATTTGGTGGCAGCTTTGTTAATAGCATTGCCGCTTAGTTCCCCACTTTATGCTGAAGTAAGAACTGTTAAATTTCATTACACTTATCACAAGTTAGTTTCCTGGTTTTTATATTTCATCTTATGTATTGCACCACTATTTTGATTTATTTTATCTTCCATATTATTTTCTCAAGGGTGGGATTTTGAATTTATATTTTTTTGTTCCTTTTTATTTAATTGTGATAAATTGTTTAAGTATAGAGTACTCCTAAAATATTAGACATAACATTATTTTGCAAGATTTTTTTTCCCTTTATTTACCATCTGCAAAGAGGCAAAGAGCTTACAATAAGTAAATGGTGAAAAATAAGTTGACTGTTTTTTTTTCCATGATTGAACCTAATAAGTTAATTTATTAATCAATGATTTTTTTAAAGAAATGCATTCCTAATTTTGGCGCAGTTAGTATTATAATACCAACAATAATTATTAAGGAAAGTAATGAAGTAAAGTTAAACTAAAGTTAAAAAGTAAATTAAATAAACCATAAAGTATTGTTCTGTAATATGATTTTTATCATCCTGTATAGAAAAATATATTTAAATTTGGTCCAATAAATCGCAATTCTTCGATAAAATATTAACGATTTTGTTTCGGAATTCATAATTTCGGCGTACTACTAGTTTCCATCTTTACGACTATTAGTAAATTATGCAAATGACGTGACTTTTAGTATAATTTAATAAACGGTTATGTAAAAGCCAGAAACTGGTCCAATTTAAAATGATTTATTGTATTTTTTATTTGGTCTAATTTAATTAAACGGTCTGATTTATAGTGTAAATCTTTACGTGCAAAACATAATTTCAAATTTATTTTTATTAGCCAATACTTGCTTGTATTTGTAACCTTTACAAATAAAAACCGTTTTTTGGATACATAAATACAGGATTAGAATGTGTTATATTCCTATGTTCAAAGCTCAAAGGTTTAAATTTTAATTAAACGTTTAAACCTATATTTAATCGTGTTTGTCGTGTCGCTCATTCCAGATTAAATTGTTTACACTTTTTTATTCTCAGCCTTCACAGTGATATTTTATTGCATAATAAATGCTTTGATTATTACTATGTTTAATTATTATTGGGGATTTGTGTCAAAATTATCCACTTTTATTTGATTCTTTATAAACAAAATTGCTTATTAATTTTTTTTAATTTACTCTTTAATTTTTTTCTTTGAAATTTAAATTCATTTCAAAGTTGACTGAAAAAATTGCTTAGAAAATATTAAAAAAATAAAATATTATTAATAGTTTTTTTTTATTATGAATTAAAACTGGAACAGTAATTCAATAAAAATAATTAATTAAAACACACTGAATATAAATAATTTATCTGACAAGTTTATTATTAAAACTTTCCCTTTGCAATGAAAGCAGAAACCACAAGCTCAACAAGTTAAATAAATTTAAAAGAACTTTTAAAACATATGCCTCTACGAATACAATTTAATACCAATAAATAATTTGAAACTTCAACTGAAAGCAGTAGTAATCAACACACATAAGTGAAAAATGCTTGCAAATAACGGAAACAAATTAGAAATAAAGTAATTAGGAAAAAATTTGAAACGAATTAATCGCAGAAATGATTAATGGAGGCAAGCAAATGAATGCCGTGTAAGTAATGACAATAATTACGCGATAAAAAGAGTGGCAGCGAGCACATGAAAGATTCGTGCCTAACGAAATAACGAAAGATATTACCGAATGAAGAAGAAAGTGATAAATATTTCTAATGAGCAGTTATCTAGTCGCCAACCACCCTGCGGCAACGGTCCGAGTAAAAGGAGAAACCGCTGTTTATCTGAAGAAAAAAATCAATATAATCGAATCGGACGCCAATAATTATCACAAGAAGGTGTAGAGACGCAAAGTGAATCTCTCGATGGTCCCTAATTGAATTCGAGAATTATGGATCGTAACTTATTTATTATTACTATCGAATCCGTGTCGATTTAGTGTTTGGAGTGGTGCCCGAGGAGCGAGTGGCCGAAACCAGAAGATGCGTCAGAATCGGTAATTAATTTTACGTCGATTTATTATTATTACTATTATGTGCTTTGCCGCAATATAAGCGAATAAAATAATTTACAAGCCGTTAGATATTTGAAGGCCAGCACGGGATTCGTATAATAAATGCAACAATTAAAGTCTGTGAATATTCATATTGGAACAGTAAAGAGCCAACGCTCGTATCCGCATCCCACCGGCCGTGTGGGTGAGTTATGGGTTCGGATTCTTCGTTCGGATTCGGATTTGGTTAATTATGAAAATATGGTAAAATCTGTACCACTGTTCTTCCTCTGGGATTATATGGCTGCGTTTAGAGAGCCACAATTAAATTTATAGTCCACACATTCCGAAACACCGAGCACTTTCGAAATTATTTATGCCCAGACACATTGCGTCCGCATTATTCTACACTTTCTGTATAGATCTCGCTGTCTTCTGCTCTCAGTGTGTGAACCTCTCACTGTGTGTGAGTTTCTGTATGCCTGTGTGTGTAATAATATAAAAAAAAAACAACTAGCGAGCGTCTCTTTCTTCTTATTTTCATCTTCGACCTGCGGCTGTAAAATTTAATGCTCGAAATTTATGACATCACACCTAATAAAGTACCGAGGACAGAGGATGGTATGTATGTGCTATATGTTCGAGCGCTCCGAACAGGATCAAAACCGTTGTCCTTTGTATTCCTTGAATTTCTTCTCGGCTTTGCAGCTTTCCCACTTCTAATATTTGACTGCCAAGAGCTCAATGCCAATGTTTCTGCCCTGCGTTTTATATCATACATATGTGCCTGTATCTGTGTGTTGGTAAGAATGGTAAGACTATGGAGTAAGGACAAAACATGTTCTGGACAAAAACGCTTCTGAAATGGACGATATTGTTTGCATTTCAGGCACGAGTCTCTTCCGAACAGGTTTAGCAATATCGGTATCGTTTTTACGCGCGCGACCTATTCCCTGATCTTCCGATGATACTGCCTGCGTGTCTCTTCTTCTTCTTCTTCTTTATATTTATGTATTTCACTGTACTTGTTCGCTTTTCCAGTAAACAAGAAGTGTGTGTCATTCCATGTCATCGTTGTGTCGGCATAAACTTGTCAAATGCCAAGACTTCAGCGCTCAAGTCTTCAAAAGAAGACCAACCCAAAAGTATGTTGCGACAGATTTCAATTCAGAAAATTCCAGCAAAAATTTATAGTTTATAATTTAAAATTTGGATTAATTTTTGAAATAAAAAATTACTAGCTATTAATTCTATTAAAGAATTTTTTTTTCAGAAATTTTATTTTTATTTTTATAATTATTAGTTATATGTATTTACAATAGCAAAAGATTAAATTAAATTGCAATTAATTGTTTTGATAAATTCAACAAAAAAGATATTGTTTGTTTTATTGTCTGATTTTATAAAATATGCTTTCTCTTTATGTATATACTTTGAAGTGTTCATTTTTTAAATATTACAGTCATAATTTATTAACATGTTGATAACCTTCAAATATTATAAATTTATATTCTTGTTTAAAGTTATTTATTTAAATAATATGTATTGGAATAATAATAAATTTATTTTTTGCTAAATTTAACCTCTTTTTCATTTGCAATCCAAAGTTCAAGATTTGAAGAGTTTATCTTTAAAAACTTTAAGTGCAGCAATTAAATAGAAACAGTGGAAAAAACTTTAAAGCCAATAAAGCATATTTTCACAAGAAACACTCAAAATAAATAACATTTTAAATGTTCTAATCAAAATTCTTAAGGATCCTGACGCTCCTCTTATATATAAAAAAAAAACAGATAATCCCAATTTACAAGCCACAATTCTGCTTTGTTTCCGAATTAATTTTTTTTTTAAATAATAATGCTTATTTTTTGCTTAAAATTAAATTTCAATATTTACTTTAAAATTCAATTCAAAAATCCATTTTTTTACTTTATTTTCAACTATTTTTTTGGTTTTATTATAAGCTTTAAAAATTAATTCAATGTTAAAAAAAATAAACAAAATATATTTCAGCTACGGTAGAGCAATATTTTACACTACAAATAAATTAAAAAGTTGAACCAATAATTTTTCGTAAATAGAAGAAAAAGGCAGAGGTCGAAGAAGGGAAAGTCGTCGTAGTGCAACCGAAATTCCAGTCCAGAGCATTTAATAAAGCAAAGTAAAAAGAAGAAGGCGAGAGGAGCAGCAAAGCAAAGCAAAGGAAGGCAAGTAAGCAAGCAAGCAAGCAAGCAAGCAGGCAAGCAGTAAGCTTCCATACATTTTAATTCTGTTTGGTTCGATAGTGCAGTGGAAATGCATTCACACATATAGCCAAGACATCACTAAAGGCATCGGCCATAAATAAGCGGCAGGACTGCAGCGAGCGAGCAACAGGATAGTAGTGTGCCCGGCCTGTCTGATCAACATTTGGATTAAATGTTAAACTGTAATACATTCTTTTAATTCTTGTAACTACGCAGCAATGTGAGGCTTCTTCGTTCGTGGAACTCGATAATTTATTATTATCTACCGAGAGAGTGCAACGTGAGCCCAGAAATTCCCCCGCTGACGAAATATGTATTAGTTGCCCAATATTTTATTGACGAGGACCACAAATGGGTGCTAATAATAAAAATAATAAAAAATAAGGACAAAAAAAAAGAGTAAGGCTCCGAAGGAACGAAGGAGAGACGAGTGGTAAGAGTGGGCCCACCCTCGAGCTCTTCTCGAGTGTCCTCTTCTCCAAATAACAACATTTCGAGAACGGCAGACAAAAGTGCTTCATCATTAACGACTCGAAAATAAAAAGTGCTCTCTTAAAGGTACTTATAAAATGGGGTTTCTCTATTTCCTTTTTTTTTCTGTTGGCTTGCTTTTAATGAAATGTAAACTTTGATTTTTTTATTGTAAGTCTGCAATTTCTGTATTTTTTTTGTCTTATAAAAACTTATTTTTAAATGGTAATAAATCAATTTCTGCGAATTGCTAAAAACGATATTAAAAATGGAAAAGAAATTCGCTTTGCGAAATATAAAAAATTGAACTGATGAACTGCTGTAAGAGGGAAAACCAGCAGGATGAAAATGTGCATAATACTATAGTGATGTTATATTATAAGAAGAAGACGACACTTCCGCTTGTGAAATAATTGCTAAACGCGACCCATTCTGCAAGTGCATAAATAAATGATTGCGCGCAACGACAGCTGAAAATACCGAGAAAAAGTTAAGGAATGAATGCAGCAACAAGGCAAGAGAAGAGATTGAGAGGACTTGAAGTTAACGGTCGATCGGATCATATTTCACACCAGCGACAAGTTTATTCATATACATGAGGCGCAGGAGGGTTAGAGGTGAACACATTCGAAAATGGTTCAGCAAGATTGATGCTGCTAGTGAAGCATGAGTGATTGGTTCCTCTTGATAAATGAGATATCGGTGTGCCAGGACCCCGGTTCAAATTCAACGCAACGCGCAAGATAAATTATCTCGCTTATCTCTCTGTTATAGGTACCTACTTCTAGATATAGGGACCACATATCCTACAGGATCACTTGTTATACCACTAAAGGTACGTATGGAATGCTTTAAATTTTGGATCTTATTTTTGTACAATATTTTAATGTTTTTACTTTAAAAATATTTTTGCAAAGTTATATAACAGAAATTTGAAAAAATGTCAAGCTCAAATTGTCTTATTTTGAACTTATGATTTTTGAGCTTATCATAAAAAGCAATAAGAATTTGGAATTTTTGTTAAATGATTTGGTTAGGGTTGAACAAATTTTCCGTCATTACAAATTATTATTTTTAACTTTGGATTTTTTTTGAATGTATTTTATGATTTTATGAGCTGTAAAATCATAAACATTAATCCGATTTAACAACACACAAAAGTAAAACAGATTTAATTCAATTTATCAAACAGATTATATAAATTAAAAATTAAAATTGGGGAAAACTGTAAATATTTAAAATTCAAAATAAATATATAAAACACAAAAAAAGTTTTATTTCTATTCTTGTATGAAACAACCCGAAAAAAAAAATATTAATTAAAAAAATCACCCTGTATTTTATCTTACCCTGAAGTTATAAAAGCGAAAGAAAAACAATTAAAAAGCAAAAAAAAGCAAATTGCGAAAGGAAAGTGCGATACCTTTTGCGCAAAATGAATAAATAAAAGCGTGGTCATTTCGCGACTTGTTATAAGTGAGACGCGAACGCAATAAATCACGTTAATTGAATTCAAATATATAATTGATGCATATGGATGTGTTGGATGTGTAAGGCTCTTGTGCTGTGCTGTCTTAGGAGCACCCTCTAGGGCAATCCCATGTGAGTCACACCTGTAGGTGATATACTCCATTTGCGGAGGTGTGAGAGAACTCACTTATTACTAATAATAAATGGTCTCGTTGTCTTATTAATATGTCTGCAACTGCTCTTTGATATGTTTATGAGACAAAGCAAGCTGTTGCGAAATGTGGATTAGATCCTTACATACCGAGATTATTAATAGTTACTTCACTTTTATTTCTCCTCTACAAGGTTTCCTCGGAGATTTTCCCGCTTGGATAAGACACCAACTCACAGAATTATATTTCTGATTTTACTTTTAAAGTGTTTATAAAATGAGCATTTTTAATTGACAATTAAATTGAATAATTATAGAACATTTAAAAATAAGTACTTAACCTAATTAATTAATTAATTTAGTCGGAGGTGATTTGTTTGTTTTTATTTAAACAGTTATGTTTCTTGGAGATCATGGAAATATATATTTTGTTTTTTATGAGACATTAGATAGCAGATACCAACATTTAGGATGTTAAAATAATAATTAAAATTAAAGTTAATTATTTAAATATTGTTTGATGTGAAATAATGTTACAATCCGAAAAATTACTTGAGTTCAAGTATATTAAAAAGGAATGAAAAAAGATTTTCTTTTAATAATTTTGAAATATTTTAGAATCTTTAAATGGGAATACAAAAATGAATACCACAAAACTTCAATAATAATATTAACGGCAAGAAAGGACTAAATAATTAAGGAGAACACCCACGCAAGACATCAAGAAAATCATTAAAAACTATAAATATTAAAAATAAAATGACACAACTGAATTAATACACTGAGCTTTCGCAATAGGAAAAAGAGGAAAAACGCAACTAAATAATGAAAGTAATATTATCAAATCACGATTCAGTGGGAATTTTTCCAAATAAATTGTCAGTTGCAGATGCAGAAAGCCAAGCAGTGAGCAGCAAGCAGTTGCAAGAATAAATATTGTGAATTTCCTTAATAAAGGCAGCAATCTCGAATCTGAGTATTATTTTTTCCACCTCGGCAAGCTGTCAACGATATCTATCAATAAAGGCAAGGAGGCAAGCGGAAAGAAGGAAAAAGAAGACGATTGGCAACATTTAGAAGCGAGAGATAATATGCGAATAAGAAAGGCATAAGCGAATATGTGTGCAGCTCTTATGTATAGTCGAGTCGCAGGATTTGCAGATTTGCAGGAAAGCTAGACTATATATGAAATATAAGCAACGATATAATGATCAGGATGCACGTTGGACGGCTACCATCACGAAGTAAGCTCGAGATGCACGACGACGCGTTTTTACCGATTTTAACATATGTCATGATCCATTTTTACAACATCTCAGCTCATGGCAGATAAACCTACCGTAATGGTTACGACGCCGATGCAATGTAACGTGAATAAACAACGACTTTACAAGATGTAGTTTATTATGTAAAATATGCGGCGAAAATGAAGAAAATGAAAATTGAAAAACATATAGCAGGAGCAAAAGTTAAATATTCGAATAAGACGAAGGAAAAAGGATTCATTTTTTCTTCGAAATTTTAATATTGTATTAATGGCCATTTGTGTCTGTATATGTGCCTAACTTGCGTACATGTAAGTTTTAATGTTCGGGTGCTTTAATTTATGGTTTGATTACAATGAGTAATCGCGTACATGCCGATTTGAAATGTGTTGATTTCATTTAACATTTACCCGGAGTGAACTGAAACTAACACGGGGCCGCTTAGATTAGAGACACGATGATTAATCGGGGATAAGTATCAAGATGCGGCCGTAAAAATGTGTTTGCTGTTCGCTCGAGATGTCTAATTTATTTTCTTTGGCTTTGTTCTTGTCCAACCGCTAATGTACCAACTTATACGGCTTTAAACAAACAAGATGACACCCAATGAAAAAATGTTCGACATATTTTACAACGTTTTTTTTTCTTCGTTTCTGTATTATTTTACCATAACGTATATTCGGTTATTTTTCAGTTTGAATTAATTATTTTTTTTATAAGGAAAAAAATACAAAAGGGTATTTTTTATTTTTCATTTGTATTAATAAAACAAACAAAAAATATTGGAAATTATTTTAATATTAAATTATTGTTTTCTTTTACGAAACATTCAGATTTATTAATTATAATACGAATTAAATGAAAGCAAAGATGTTGTATTATTTATATAGCTAGTTGAATTATCTTTTAAATGACACTAAAATTGTTGCTTTAGGTTTCTTAGTTCGAGAGTAATTAATTATTTTCTGATTGTTCGTCACGTTATGCCTATGCAATAAAAAGTCCTCTTAGTACTTTGTTTAAAAAATCAAAATTAATGAACCTATCTTAATGGTTTTCAATAAAATATTGACAATTCGACAATTCGATTGTTGTTAATTATCTTAAACAAATATTAAATTAAAACAATTGTTATACCGCCAGGGTCTTTTATTGGAAGGGGGCTATTATAATTTATAATATAAATAATATATAATTAAAAAATAACTGAAAAAAAAGGTGCGGTTTAATTAAAGTAGATTGGTCAAAATTCACCATATTTAAGAAAAACATTAAAAAATGCTACTAAATAATATAATTTCTAAACAAATAAATTTGCAACTAAAACCACAACATGAAAAAACACAATTAACTTTTAAAAACAGAAAACTTTAAGTGAAAATCACATTTATGTCAAAGTTTCTAAGCCATAAAAAAGCAAAGCAAAAGTATATAGTGAAAAATTAAAAATGAATAAAGATTATAATAATATAATCAAAATAGAAAATAGAAACGAGTGTATAGTTATAATGTAATGTGTATAAAAGCGGCGATTAAAGGGGAAAATAGCGTGTGAAAAGTCAGGACTAATTTGTTTCATCGCCTCGCAGAAACTTAATGGCACTTTTATAAATCGAAAATTTACTTTATGCGCAGCCGAAGCAATTACCATAAACTAATAATAATCATAATAACGTAACAAAACGTACTTCGTATTCGGTCGGACTAAGTAATTTTCAATCTCAGCTTTAATATGATTATTAGCAAAGCAAAGCGGACACTAAGGGAAAAATTAAATTAGTTTCTCATATTTTCTTAGCATTATTACGAACTTTAAATCATTGCTATAGTTATAGTGCGCGCACCTCTGTGCTGGGCCCCTTCTGCGCCTTCTTACACCGGCTACCGAACAGTTCGAAGAGAATAATAATTAGTCGGCACCGACTTGTAATAACATGTATTACCATTATTACCATTACACGGAATTCTACAATCCAAATATAAAAATCAAAGCAGTTTCGTTTAATTCCCCCTTTGCGAGGAAGGGCGAAATTCGTCGACTCATCTTTTCATGAGAACTTCTTAGACTTTAAAGTATAAGATGTTTTTTTTTTAAATAATTTTAAATTTATGCATTTTTTTTTAAATTAAAGTTTAAAAATACAACACTGGATTTTCTTCTCACATATAGTTTTCGATCAAGAGGATTTAAGGAGAACGTTTTTGAAAAATGGTCATTTTAATTTGATAATTATTTTAAATTATTTTTTAAATTATGTACATTTTCATTAAAACATTTTAATATTTTAAATGGCATATTTCTTATTCTCATTGTCGACATTTTATGAAATTTAACTATACACATTTCATTGGGTTTCCTATTTAGTAATCTTTGAGGAATTAATGAGTTTAATAAGGAAGCATTGTCATTCGCAAAAGGTTTATTGGACCGTTTATTGGAAAGTTTATTAGAGCATAAAATGGGGCAAATTTTCTCTGCGAATAAATGAATTATTCAAATTTTGGAGCACATAAAAAGCGCATCTTCTTGCGCTTTACTGAGGGCTTAATTACTTTTGTTTTGGGGTTCTTTAAAATAGGAGCATCTTAAAAAAGACTGTGGATCTTACATCAAACATAAAAATTAGTTACTTTACCGAAATAAAAATACAAACATATTTATTTACTAAACTTACACTTTTTTTTTTTGAAAGAAAGTGCAGTTCCATTTATTGGCATTAAAAAAAAAAAAATTGAAATATAAATATAAAACTAAAATATTGCAATGCACATTTAACTTTACAAAAATAAAAATACAAACATTTTAATTTTTAAAAAAACTCAATTTTTAATTTTATGGAAATGCTGAAACATCAGAAGGGCCCAGATTTAACTATAAATGTTTTTATTGTTTAAGTTAAAATTGAAAATAATTTTTTTCTGTGCAAAAATAAAGTAATACAACATTGCAATACAAAATTGAAAATTCTTTAAAAAAAAGACTGCCTATAAAAGGACTAAGGATTTATTTAGGATACTGTAAAATTTAGTTACTGGCCTCATGGAAAAGCACCCACAACAACAAAACCAAAAGTACCATCAGGATCCATCGCAGTGGTTTCTATTTGAACTGAATAACTGATATAGATTTTAAAAGCCCAACATTATTTGTTGTCCCGATGTATTTATCGCAGCATAAAATCAAAAGACTAATGTTGTTGGACAAAAGAATCGCTTCGTTAAATTGAGCATACACACTCTACGAAGACCGAAGAAGGCGATGAATTGGTGAACATTGTCACAAGTCATTATGTAAATGTAGGCGACTTGTCGAGGAGGATTATCGGGTGATCGGGCGCGAGATATGAGTAATTGAATCAGAGCACACGAATGATGTGCTACAAGACTGACCGAGATTCCGGGCAAATAAGAAGAAGAAGAAGAAAAAAAAAAGAGGAGTGCCGCCGGTTGGTGGTCGATTGCACGGCGCTCTTGTCCTTTCGTGATCACAACTAATTTATTTTTATTTCGAATGAGATTAGTAGCACCTGATTAGCCGTATGGATGCAAGCGCGTCTAAATTAATACAAGAGATACAAAAAAGGTGTAATCGATATACATACACACACGTGCACATAATCCATGTGTATATGTAATACACGTGTCCAGAGTATACTTTTGATCGATTCCTCGTTCAACTTATCATTAATAAGCATAATTCGAAGATATATTTCTCGGTGGCTCCTTGAACTTGTTCCTCTGATGTGATAAATGCGTCTGTTTTAGTAAACCAATTTAAATTGGTTCTGCTGAATATTTATTATCCCTGCTCTCTTTATCTTATTAGGTATGCTTGAGTAAACTGATTTTGGCTCTTTACTAAGTGGAGAAACAATATTTATGATTATTTAATTCAGACTGATATTGATAAATATTTATGGAATGGATATGGCTAATGGTTTTTAATATTTGTTGAAATTGGATCAATAAATTAGATTACCGTTTTTTCTAACAGGATATCCATTTATTTAATTCGAATTTAAGATAGAGGATTGTTTTTGCTAGCTAGTTATTAAGTAGACATTAATTTATATATTTCAAGCAATCGATTTTATTTTATTGATAAAGATTTGGTTCGTTTTTATATACCGAGTGTCAACGAATCGTGTCGTGGGAGAGCTTTAACATTTCCAAAAATGTTATATTATCAAATTGAAAGTTTGCTAATCTAATAAGAACCTAAATTGGGATTTTTTTTTACAATTTGTTTCATTTTCATAACATTTTCATCAAAAAGAGAGTTTACTTGATTTTTAAATAAATGCTCTGTTTTTATTTATTTATTTATTTATTTATTTTTATTGCCCGCTGCGGGACAAAGGGCTATCGACCGATTTGGTCTTTCAGCCAAACGAGGTACATAATGCTCTGTTTTTATTTGCTGATTATATTCAATTTTTTATGATTATTATAATTATATAAGCCCGAAAATACTGAAAATGAATTGAAGCAATTTTTTTTTTGATATAACAACACCTGATTTCCTTATCAACCACGACTGAAAAGAAAGTTAACATATCAATACAGTAATTTCTGTTAATGAATAAATATTATTATTGAAACGGTTTTTCGGTGGTCAGCGCGGGTTTTTCGAAAGGATCGCTCGGTGTTTTTTTTTTGGTTATTGTCAGTGACCGCGGTCAGCGTTATCGTGATAAGGCTGTAGGCAA
>JASKGO010003328.1:0-21602 GCA_030556065.1 Holobus sp. GC000080 | reverse complement strand
CAATTTGTAATTTTAGTTGGCAAACAAATTTACATTTACATATTTGCACCATAAACTTAAACTATTAAACTTCTTCTTCCGAAGATTATGTTGCAAGCTATATGATAAGGGTTCCGAGGCATTATGACCAGGAAATCAATAGGTTGGTAATTATCAGGGTTAATTTACTGTTAAAAGTAATTGTTAATTGTGCTGTTCTCTGAAACTTTAAAATCAAACTGGGAATTTCAATTAATTTACAAAATCCGCACTATTGTTTTAACGTTCTTTACAGAAAATAATAAAGAATTAAAATATGACTTCCTAAATTAAAGGGGTCAGCTTTTTTGGGCGCATTGCAAGTGGAGGCGCCGGGTAACTTATCTAATGCATTTAGAATTTAAAGCAGATAAGCTTCATTTTTAATTTGAATTTTCTTTAAAACTGAATTAAGCAACCAATTGTTTTAGAAATTTGTTTAAATGTTTTATTTTAAAAATCATTAGTGAGATTTTCATAGATTTTTTAGTATTTTATTTGTTCTCGATTTCAAAAATAGATTTGTCGGAAAAATAAAATTAATAAATTAAAAAACTGTTTTTTTTTAGTAATTAAAACTAATTCAAATTCAAATTGATTATTTTATCATCGAGCATTAATTATTTTTAAAAGTGAATACACCATACTAGTTCATAAATTGATAATTTATCAATTTAAAACTGAAATAGTTATTTTTTATTTAATATAAAATAGAAATATGAAGAAGATTTAAATTAAAAATTCTATTTTTATTATCTACTTTTGTATTCTTTAGTTTTCTAATTATTATCTAAATTCTAAATATTGCATTAATGTTATTTACAGAAATCGTTAAAAAAAAAAATAAAAGAAAACTGTCCAAATTTGAGATTACTTTTTTAGTTTGCATTGAAAGTGAAAGCGCCGGGGTTCTGATAAATTGCTTTTAGAAATTAAAGCAGACAAGTATCCCCTTCATTTTGAATTTTTAATAGAACTGAATTGAGTAACATATTGCTTTAGAAATTCGTTTAAACATCCTATTGTACAAATAATCAATGTGATTTTCATATATTTTTTTTCAAAATTAATTTGATCTCAATTTAAAATTTTATAAACGTCCATTGGAAGCGAAGGCGCTGTCTTAGTAAATAAATTTTGTTATTTAAAAACTAACAATTTTCAATTTAAAATTATTATAAAACTTAAAGAAACAACTTTTTTTTAATTTTCTTTAAAAAACCATAAAAGAAATATTAATTTTAAATTTGAAACAAATGAAAAACCGAAAAAATCGATACGCATTGCATATGTAAAGTACGAGTAAATAAAAATAAGTAAAAAGAGCAGCTTAAAAGGTTTCTGATGGCAATGCCTCCGTCGATAAGAGAGCAACTCGTCGAATGAAGAGAAGACAAGCTGTCACTACTTGTTTTATATATCACATATCCAAAAATGCACATTCTCCTGATACATGAATGCAATATGCAGTTCCCCAATGCATTATCTTCTACACATAGGTACTATATACCCTGATGGCAAATGTAATAAACTCTTCTGATACATTATTGCATTTATGTAAAATATTTGCGTTAATATATTCCTTTGTACATAATATATACGTGCCAGGAAATGAAAAAGTAAGCTTTTTTCTCATATTAAGATAACACAGTGTCACTGATGGACCATCATATGCGATAGTGTGCAGAAGAATAAAGCTCACATTTTGCATGTATGCAATTCGCAGCATTACCAAATATGGAAAGTTTCGAGTTTTGCCTTTTTTTTTTCTCTCTCCTGCCACGAAGGAAATAAAAAAACTTTCACGTCTTACTCGTATATTATATTTTAGTGGATACTCGTATATAAAGTAAAAGCGGAGCCATATTTTCAGTTTATCCCTAACCTTTCTCTGCTTTACACTGCCGCTAGTATATGACGCATAAAGTATGTCCGCTAAGCCGTTGCCATATAAGATGCAAACTAACTTTTAGCAGCGTGCATGACGCCTTACGCCTTAGAGATGGCCCTTCTGCTTATTTTACTAAGTATAATTTAAGTAGTTGCTATAGTATAGTTGGTAGTACATAGTTTAATAGTAGTAAAACATTGTGATTAAAATGGATGGTTATTATGATAAAGTGCTTTCAGTTTCTTTGGCAGTAAAAACATCGAAAACTAAGAAGAAAAATTCAATTTTTTTGCATGTTTAATTTCTTATGTATTAGCGGGTATTGCACTTTCCAGGTGACTGTAGGGAATTATACGGAAAATTAAACTTTGCTTTTTTCCGGCTTCCCAAAATAATTTTTCCTAAAGTTTTAATACTTAAAAATGAACATTTTTTTTTTGAAGATCGTAGTATTTTTAGTTTTTATTCAGTGACCCTTTGAAAAACGCAAATTTTGAATTTCGGCCTCCATTTTTAATATGTCAAGAGGAATATATTTTTTTAAGGCAGACCAACTAAATATTGTGGATGCTGTTTGACATAGATTTTAAATTAATTAACAATAAAAGCCGGGTTATTTAGACAATTAATTAAACTATTAAACTAACAAAAATTTATTGAAAATGAGTAACTAAAATATTTCAGTTAAATTTCAGTAAAATGTAAAACATTTTTAATACTCATTTTGTCGCTATTTTTGTGGACCGAAATTGATATAAAAGTGAAGGCGCCGGACTGTTCGGAAAATTATACTCGTAGTAATAATAGTATTTTAGATTTTATTTAAATTTCAAATAAAAATAAAATATTTTATAGAAATTTCAGATTTAAATAAAATATTTTTATTTCTCTTTTATTATACATTTTTCCATATAGCCCGGCTCCTTCACTTAAACATTAATTTCTGTTGAATTTTTATCGAAAATTCTAATAAAAATAACTTATTTTATAGAAATTTAAAATTTAAATTAAATATTTTTAATTTTTCATTTACTAGAATTTTCCAAATAACCGGCGCCTTCACTTCCTTATTAATTTCTGTAGAATTTTTATAGAATTTTATGGAATTTCAAATAACATTATAATATTTTATAGAAATTTAAAATTTAAATTAGATATTTTTACTACTCATTTACTGTAATTTTCTAAATGGCCCGGCGCCTTCACATCAACAGTACAACTTTGGTACCCTAAAAATGCGACATTACTTAAAAAGAACGAAAATCGCATTTAATTAAATTTTCCCAAATCAATTTCACCGGAACAAACACACCCAAAAGTCATTTTCGCACATCCATTAGCGAAAAGCTTTATCGACAAACCGAAACAGGCAAACTTTAACTGTTTTAGCAGGGCGTGCAAAAAGTTTAAAGTCATTGAAATTAAAATTTCCCTTTATCAGACTGGCAACCAGCCACAGGACCACCGCGAAGCGAAAACTTTTTAGGCAAATTTCCGCTTCGCAAAAATGATGTATTAAAAAACAAACAGGAAGTGAACAGTGACGAAGAGCGAACACATTCGCAACATAATAACAAATAACAAAATTCGTTCATGCGGGGAAAAGAAAACAATCTGTAAACATAATAAGGGTGGGTAATTGGGTAACCTTTAACGCATTAATGGAGAAAAAAATAAAAATAATTTGTCTAGAAAAATAAAATGCGAAGTAAGGTGACATATTGCTTATCTCCCTTCGCCACAAGTGACATCAACCACTCGGAGTTACTGAGCGTTAATGCACACAAGATTTGTATAGCCTTGTCCCCCCGTGTCGCTTAAACTCGTAAAACTCGTAAATTCTACACGTCGCTCGCGAAACTGACGTGTTGAATAAAAGCTTGATTAACAGTGTATATGATGGTAATATAATTAATATCGCACTTGCATTTTGTGTGGTGCTAGCACCAGTTGCAAACAAACAAATTGCTAAACAAAAGCGACGACTTGAAAAAGCCCGAACAAATGCATTTAATCGACCGGTGTGTTGCCGCACATTGGATTAAAGTCGCGCACTGCACACACCGCTACAATAGATTATTGCAAAGTCCATTAAAGTGCTACGTGCCTCCGATGTCGCACTTTGCCAACGCTAAAGCGGACAACAATAATGAGTCTTTTTGTTCGAACGGGAAATAAGTGAAAAGACGGAGACTGCTTCCGAAGATTTGCTAATTTAAAATGCAAATTGTTATTTTATTTTTTCAAAATTTTTATTTTATATTTTCATTTTTTTTTATTAAAAGTTTCATTCATAAATCAAAAACTTAAAGGTTATTGTTGATTCATTAGCCAGTTAAAAAGTCCTTTTTTGCTCTTATTAAGAAAGAAAAACTAAACAAAATACTAAAGTAAAAGGAGACTTCTAAATAGAAAATTAAATTTCTCTTGAAAATGAGTAATTGCATTCTCATTTAAAAAATAAAGGATGATTTACCCTTGAAACAAAGTTAAAAACTTAAAAGTATTTCTTTTCACTTAAAAGTACTTCAAAGTTTTGTATAAAGTTTTTTTTTCTGCTTTTTTAAGGTTCTTCTTGAGAACATTTCCTTTTTGAGTGGTTTTTTTTTTCGACTGAATTTTAGTAACTGCTTTTTGTTTATATTTTTGTATAGGTGTTTTTATAATAAGTATTTAAAAAAAATATTTAAAAACAATATTTTCCGATTTTATTACCTTTTTTTATCTGAAAAATATTTTGTTGGGAATATGTTGGCATCAAATTTAGTTTTAACTTATTTTTTTTTTCATTTTTTTTTTTCATTTGTTATTTTAACTAACTAACTAAACTAATACTTAATGCATCCTTGGAGACTTATGTCTTTTGTTTTGTTGATGGTTTGTTTGAAAATTTTTAGATGTCTAAGGTCTACGTTTTTTAGTTCGGTTGGTAGCATGTTAAATACAGATTTATTTTATAAGGATATTTTTTTTTAATAAAAACAATAGAAAAGTTAGTAAAAAAAAGTTTATCCATTTTGTGTCATTAGTTATTCACTTAATTTATAACTGAAAGACCGAAAATTCTTCTTTGTATTAAAAAAAGAACTTTAAATTATTTTCTAAGTAAAAAACTTTTTAATTTATCGCCCCATTTTCTAAGCATTCCGCAAAGTAAAAAAACCCAAAAGTTTTTTTTCGTTTTGCATTTATATTAAAACAACGGAATTAATCCACAACAAGTGAAATTAATTAACACCGCGCACTTTTGGTTCGCTTAATTAAATATAAATTTCAATACACACAATCAACTCGGCAAGCGAAACTAGAAACAATATTTTGTTTTCATTTACTTAATTAGGAATTATTTATTATTAATAATAAAAACAGAGACGTTCCATTAAACAAATTGAAAAATAAATTACTATTTTTAATTATACCAATTAACTACTAATAATTCATATTCAGCAAAAACCATTGATATTTTTAATAAAATTAATTAAGAAAAACTGACAATAAAAAAAAAATTGAAATTACTTATTACAAAACTGCGAAAACTGTGGTTGAAAACAAAAACATCTTTGGAAGCTTAAAAACTTCAAGTTCAAAGGAATTCTCAAAAGTCCATAGCTTTTCATTGCAATGCCAAAACTGCCTTAAAATAAATTCTTTCAGCAACTTTCAAACATAAAACTGAATAGCGAATAAATCCGCAAAGAAACAAATGCCAGAAAAAGCTGTTTAATATTAAAACAAACTACTTTTTAAAGTTTACCCTTTTGGTTTTCTGGTGAAATAGCCTTATAGTTCCAAAGTAACGGATTGCTGGACAAAGTGCGAAGTAAGTTTGCCGTCTCTAATATTCGCGCTATTAAGGGTTAATTGATGGGTGGTGGTGGTACTTGCGGACGATCGTAAATCTTGATACGCGCACACACATTACCAGTAAGATGCGGGCGTGAAGCACGACAATTGGGAACGATGTGTGTGCTGAAGATGGGTCGCGGCGGCGCTACCGTTCGTCGCTCGCCTGCCCGCCGCTGCCACCGCGTTTTCAATTTTCTCCTTCTCCTTCACGATTTCCGTTTCGCGATCCTTTGGCGTCCTCCGCCACCCTACTGTTTCCCTCAACAGGCACTCTCTGCATGGAATTTCCTCTCTTCCGCCGCTCGCATGCGTATCATTGTTCATTGTTTTTCTTAATGACGCAACAATTAATAATAATAAGTTGTAACTTCCCTTTTTTTGCGGTTAGTGAAAAAATTGAATTTCCATTTACTGTTTAATTTTAACTTCAAGTGGTTTCATTTATTTGAGCTGTTCGAGGACTAAGGGCACTTTAATCCCTTTGAAAATTGATTATCCATTTATTTTTCTTAATGGACGGTTTGTTTGTTAAGCGGTTTTTCATTGTAATTGGGTTCTTTGTCCTTTAATTGCTTTAATTCTTTTGATTTTATATTTCTTTCTGGTTGCAAATAATATTTAAAAAACGACATGAGAAACTTTTTTTAATAAATATTCAGTTGTACAGTAAAATGGTTCTTCTTTATGGCATAAAGAAACATTTTTCAGGTGAATTGGAAATTTTGTTTTTTGCAGTTTTTAGATCGGAAATTGAATTTTCATTTGCTTGCTTTTATCTGCGAAAGAAATTACCTATAATAATAAATTGGAAAAATACCGTTGTTATTTCCGTGATGAAATTACATGTTTGCCGAAAATTTCTTCTTTTGCAAATATATTTAGCAAAAACTCAAACGTCTGATTTCTTATTTGAAAGTATTCAGACTAGGGCTTTGCGTTTGTCAGAAACTTTTTGAAGCTCAATTAAAGTTGGTATTAATTTATCTTATTTGCATGGACTTTTTCGTAAACAAAAAATTAATCGTTTTTTTTTTTTAATTTTTATTTATTTATTTTTTAATATTTATTTATTTATTAATATTCGGTGTCATTTATTGACACCAGGCCATCTACCTTTTCGGTATTTCAGCCTTTTTTTAATATTTTTTGTATAGAAAATTAAATTAGTTTTTAGGTTACAGCGCTTTGTAATTTAATCAGCTATGCTTTAAAGTTTTAAATTAAAAAAAAATCATATCTAACATTGAAAAGTTAGAAGTTAGAAGTTAGAAGTTTTACTTCTATATTTTTAATTCTAACAATAATGATTTAATTTCTTGCAATAATAAATAAAAAATTTGAATTTTTTAATGCAAAACTAACAGCATTTAATGGGATTTTTTCTTGAGAATATATATTTTTTTAATTTTAAAGTTATTTTTCGTTGCTTTTTGACTTTAGTCTTAAAGTATTTTCATTTTTTTATTTAAGTCTCAACTTTTAAAGCGACACAACTGAATATGATTAGATTTTAATACACTTCGCAAGTCCTTTGACAATTTTACAGAAAATCAATAATAAATGTGAAATATCTTCTATAAATAATAAATACTAAAATACCTAAAATGTAAAAAATATTTTTATTAAATTAGATAATTAACACTAAAAGTTTTTGAAAAACAATTTAGTTTTCTATAATTAATTTATCGAAATTTTGTAATAATATTAAATTAATTTATTAAAAATTAATTCCAAGCGAATTATTCATTTAAACAAAGGGAACAAAAGTTAAAATTGAGTGACATTTCCTAATTTATTATGTATCCGGATATCATCTAAAAGTTTGCCGTTTTGTTCTCGCACTAAATTAAATTTTAAATTGCAAAATTTCCCATTTCATCTTTTGCAGCAACGGAAATATCTCACTTATGGAAAATACCTGCAAATTTATACATATTTTACATGAAATAAATATGTAGCACTTTATTAAGAATTTCAAATTTTCTTTTTTTTTTTCTTTTATTATCATTAATTCTCTTTTTTTTTTATATTCAGTCCTTATACCATTAATCACGTTTCAATCCTAGTATCCTACCCTTTTCATTGTCATTCCCATCATTCTACTTCTGCTAGTGAACCCTTAAAGGAAAGGATGAGAAATCAAATAACGAAAAAACCGGAAATCGGGAGAAGAAAAAAGAAAGAATGGTAAAAAAACTCAGCAGTTTTCCCACATTTATTCTGATCGAGTGATCGAACATTATTCCAACGAACGAATCTGTTGAATGGTTAATGAAAATCATTTCTGCTTCCCTGACTAGCCACAATACCCACCACTTGATCCTATCCTTCATAAAGCCCTATTAATTAACTGCTTTGCTTTTATAGTGTCGGCAAAATTGCGGTTTCAATATGAGTTACATTATATCGCCACTTTACTTTGCTCTAATTGCTAAATTGGATGAATAGGATGATAGCTTTGAGTTTAAACAATAAAGTTACTTTACTTTATTAAATTAGTATTTATTATTCATTATTGTATTTAAAAAAGTATTTGAATAATTAAAATTATTGTAGGTTTTGATGAAAAAGTTGTAATCAAAAGTTATTCCATTTTTTTTTAATGGAATTGTATACTTTTTAGGGATGATTTGCAATATCTTTTAGTTTTTAATTGTTGTTTTAGGTGATTCATTAAATTACTAAAATTATTTTTAAAATTTAGCTTGATTTTCAGTCGTTTCTGTTAGGTTTTAATTGTTTTTTTTTTTCAGTTGTTTATTAGAATTTTGTATTGGTTTTAAAAATTAGCTTTCTTTTTTTTTAAGTTTTTAATTGTTTTAAATAATTTTCATTGCATTTTAGGCATTATTTTTAAAATTAGGGTGATTTTTGATGGGTTTTTTTATTACTTTTTCAGTTTTCTAACCGATTTCTTAAATTGTTTTTAAAATTGATATTGTTTTTTCAGTTTTTTATTGAATTTTAGTGAATATTTTTTAAATTGGGCTAAATGGACCTTATTTTTTGTTAGTTTTCAATTTTTATTTTTTTTATTTTTTTTTTCAATGAATTTTAGTAAATATTTTTAAAATTGAATTTAATTTGCTTTCCCCCTTTTAATTTTTAATTGTTTTTATAGTATTTCAATAAATTACTGAAATCATTTTTAAAATAAGGTTGATTTGCAATCTATTTTGTTAGTTTTTACTTGTTTTTTCATTGAATTTTTGTATTATTTTTTAAATTTTGGGGTTAATTGGCTTTCCGTTTTGTTACTTTTTAATTATTTTTTAAATATTTTTATTGTATTTTTTTAGTCAATATTTTTGAAATTAGTATAATTTTCATGATTTTCTATTGCTTTTTCAGTTTTCTATTCGATTTCCTAAATTATTTTTTAAAATTGGGGTTGATTTGCAATCTTTTTGTTACTTGTTTCTTGTTTTTTTCAGTTGTTCATTGAATTTTTGTATATTTTTTTTAATTTGGGATTAATTGGCTTTCCGTTTTGTTACTTTTTAATTATTTTTTAAATATTTTTATTGTATTTTTTAGTCAATATTTTTAAAATTAGGATAATTTTCATGATTTTCTATTGCTTTTTCAGTTTTCTATTCGATTTCCTAAATTATTTTTTAAAATTGAGGTTGATTTGCAATCTTTTTGTTACTTGTTTCTTGTTTTTTCAGTTGTTCAATGAATTTTTGTATATTTTTTTTTAATTTGGGGTTAATCAGCTTTTCTTTTTGTTACTTTTTAAATATTTTTATTGTATTTTTTAGTCAATATTTTCAAAATTAAAATAATTTTCATGATTTTCTATTGCTTTTTCAGTTTTCTATTCGATTTCTTAAATTATTTTTTAAAATTGCGGTTGATTTGCCTTCTTTTTTGCTAGTTTATAATTGTTTTTTCAGATTTTCATTTGATTTCAGAAATTATTTTAAAGGTTGAACTTGGAATTATTTGTTTAGTTTAATTTATTTATTTTTATTTAAAATTGAATTAAATTCGCAAATTAAATAGAAAATAGAAAGAAAAAAGAAGAGAATTTATGTTAAGAACCGAAAAGTGCGAAAACAAATTGAGCCTAACGAGAGCAGTGCTAGCGGTTCGTTTAAAGGAACAATGAATGACCATTAGTAACCACTGTCTGTGAATTATCGCAAATTTTGTAGCATCCTTCTGGCACTTGAATTGAAAATAAAAAAAGAAAGGTTCGGTGGTTTCGATTCCGACGCCTCCGGATCGGATTAAGGGATGTAATAAGTTTTGCGGGCTATAGAGTGACTTAAATAGTTTATCAATCTATTCGTTGACGGACCCGACCGTCTCTACGTGATTTGTGTAGATACGAATTGGAAATGGGGAAAAATTCATCGGTTGAGTAAATTACCCCGCCGGCGCTGTCTTTGATGTTCAAATGCAGAAGTAATTTACATGATTGCTTGCTGTTTTGTTGTTGTTCTTTTATTTTTCTGTGTATCAATGTTTATTATACTACAGGAACAATTTAACCGATTTCAGATTTTTAAAACTTTTTAATTTGCTTTCGTCCTTTTTCATTTTTTAATTGCTTTCTCTGTAAAGGGTGAATCGAATTTTCGAGTGAATTCTATAGGGATAACCGCAAATACTTAACTCTACATAACTTGATTTAATTTTTTTCGAAAATATTTTTTTGCTTTTTAGTTTTTTTCATCAAATGAATTTTGCTTTATCCTTTGAATTACTTTTTCATTTTTTCAGGTTGATTTTTTAGTTTTTAAAAGTTTTTTTAGTTTTTCAATTGTTTTTTTAATATTTTCAATGCATTTTTTAAAATATTTGCTTTGCATTATTCTTTTAATTCTTAATTGCTTTTTCAGTTTTTTTTTTTGAATTTTTTATTTATTCAAAAACTGCGAAGTTAATTACATTCTTTTTGGTTAGTTTTTAATGTGTTTTTCTGATTTGCATAGCTTTTTGATTAGTTTTTAATTATTTTTTCCGTTTTTCATTAAATTTCTGTAATAATTTTTTTAATTGGTGTCGATTTGCATCCCATTTTATTAATTTTTAATAGTTTTTTTTTTTCAGTTTTTCATTGAATTTTAGTTCTTCTTTTTTTTTTCATCTTTTCATCAAAATTGGAATTAATTAGCATTTATTTTTGTTAGTTTTTAATTGATTTTTCAGATTAACCTCGCTTTTTTTATTAATTAATTTTTTATTACTTTTTCCGTTATTTATTGAATTTAATCATTTTTTCATAAAATAAACAGGCAGTTTTTTAGCAGAAAGAAATTTATTAACAAAAAAAGAAACAATTTTTATCCATTTTTTAATTCGACATTTATTTTACATTAAATAGATTTATTTTAAAATACAAAAATAATGTTAGTAATACACCCTGTATTTCATTAGAATGAAACAATTGAAGAAATTAAAAAAAAAAAAAAAAAACGTTTGGTGCAAACAAACTAAACAATATTCACACTTCAAACGCACCTGACCATTGAACAATTTCTGCAGGGGTTACGCCTGTCCATCTTCGCCATTGCATTGCATTGCAAATGCAAAACGCAAACCGTTTCGTTGCGATTGACGAGCGCACGCAATTTAAACAAAGAACTAACCGCGGCCGGTGCGGAAAACGGCATTAGAATCAATGTCCACGCAATAATTGCTTATTCTGAATTATTTCGCTTATAGCTCGCTTATTTGTCACTTAATCGAATCGCCGCGCTCTCGCCCCCGTCCGACCATTCCAATTCGCAGCCGTAATTATCAGTCAACAATCTCGTTAACTCAATCTGCACAACTTTGTAATTATATTTAGCAGATTAACAGTACTGCATTAACTATTTCGCGGTTTTCTATCTTAACTAAAAGCATTTGCAGCTGTTGCTATACTGTTTTTTCTGCATTTTCTTAAACTGCGTCGTACGTTTTGAATATTTTTTAACTTACTTAATACTTAGAAATAGTAAAATTTACAATAATGGCGTCTTTAACTTTACATTATAGGAATTAATTGCCAACTAAAGTCATTACTTTTGCGAATTAAGTAAGATTTTAGATCGGTAAGAAACTAAGAAGTGACATTATTTGTCAATTAGAGTGCCTCGCACTTTCTTAACTTCTACCGTCTGCACGTCATGCTGTTTCCTTTTGTGCATCCCCTTGCGCTCCAACTGTTTCTCGATAATGCGCGCGTTATTTGCATAGGAATCGGCCACCTCGCGCTGCCAACAAAACACAATTTAAACTTTAAAATAGGCAATTGCAAGTGTGGAAAACAAACCGCTTCAATCTCGTCTTCTTCCTCGTCGATTGTCGAAACAGTCACCGAACTGAATTTGCCCATGTTTTTCGTGTGTTTCGTTACCATCACTTTCTTAGGTTTCTCCAAAGCTACCTGGTTATAAATATCATTTCTTTGCCCTTCATTATTTGATGATTTTACAAGGGCACCTTAAAAATTTAATTTTTTATTTATTTCTAGAAACCACTTTTATAATAAAATTAATTGTAAAATTACCATTAACTATAAATTGTACGACTCCTTGTGGTTCGTGTTTGTAGTATAAAAGCAAGCCACACTTTTTACACTTCAGTCTGAACTGTTTTTCAATTCCTTCTGGCCTCTTTATGTATGTTGTTTCGTCAGTTTCTGCAATTATTTTGTGTGCATGATTTGATCCGTCCAACACTCTGGCGCCGTCTCGTTTCCGTAATGGTAATCTTTCCAAGAGACAATCTGGCAAATTCGGAAATAAATTATAAAGCAATGAGAGGAAATTACTTTTCGGTGTTGTTGATGATCTTACTTACCAAGAATAAGAGTCATTTGGCCGCACAAGCAATAGTAGCAGTGTAACGGTTTTTCGTCGCCGTATTCTTCCAAGTCTTTTGAATCGGTACAAGCTATGCTTTTCGAAACTACTTTCGGCATTTTTCAGCTGGAAATTAAAAACTGTAGCAAATCAAAGTTTGGATACACGCTTAGGTTATGTTTACATCCAAATCAAATGATTTATTGCGATTGCGCATTGCTTTACTTTTAAATTTTTGAAAGTTTAAAAGTTTTTGCGCCTTTTTTTACTTTGATTTTCAACGGTTTTAATTAAAAATCTACAGCAAATAAATAAGTAATAAATACAGTTGTAAATGTAGTAGAATTTGTTTTAAATGCGTCCGGTAGAATATCATTTATAGTGGTCATTTTAATTTATTATTTTATTATTACCTTTGAAAGGACACTTTATTTAAAGAAAAAAACCTTTGGGGTTTGCCTAAAGAGGTATAATAAACTATAAAATGTAGTTTTTCACAGTAATAACTGCTTCCATTTCCTTAAACAAGTAAAATTTTTACAAATGGATGTTTTAGATTAAAACATCGTTTATTTTTATTTAAAATTCACACAAAATATGATAATTAACAACTCATAAAGTTATATAAAATGTTGCCTAATTAATCCAAGAACTAATTAATTTGGCAATTTGTTCTCTAGCAGCTTTCAATTGCGGCAGATCTTTTTCACTCTCGGGATACATGTTGGCGCAATGAGCCGTTCCTGGAAATGAACAAATAAATAAAATAAAAATGGAATTAATCGCCAGCACGTGCTTAGAAATATTCGCAAGATATTATTAGCAAATACAAATAAATATAGAGATTTATAGGGATGAGGGTGCAGGTAAAGCAACCCCCTAAACCCCCACTTGTCGTCATCTAACCGGCGTCCACTTAAAAGCGCCACTTGTGCATTTCGAACCCCATTATTCCAACAGTCAGTGTGGTCAGTGTCTGCAAGGTCGATCAGTTGTTTGATTAGTAAAAGGTGTTAGAAATTGAGAATTGAGTGGAGAGATGGAAAACCAACTGGAATTGGAAGTGGACTTGTCGTTGCTGAAGACAGTTGGCGAGAGTGGCCACGAAGAGACGCAGTTACAATTGGCGGCGCAATTGGGGCTAGTTTTGCTGGAACGAAATAAGAAACTGGAGGATTTGTTATATGAGTACAAGGAACGTGTGCTGGAACAAGAAGAAGAACTTCGGGAGTTGACAAACCACACGAGAAGTCTTCGCGAAGCAGATGAGGACCGAGTCTGCATGTACGAGCAAGTAGAGAGCAATTTGGAGGAACTGCAGAAGGAAAATATGCAATTGAAGATTCGCAATCGTTGGGAAAGGACACAAGTGGACACTTTAAAGAGCACCATCGAAGATATCAGCCGGAAAAATGACGTGATGGATGAGGGTCCAACGATTAGTAATTCAAGTAAGTCAAGCAACGAAAGAAATATTTCTATGACGTCAATGGCAGATAAAAAAGCTGATGAATTAAAAACCATTGACGCAACCATTAAAGAAGTAGTAACTGAAGAAGCACCAATCGAAAAAGTTCGAAATGATGATTCGCTGATGATTCGCATGCAATTTGAAATTCAAAATTTAACATCGAAATTGCAAGAGCAACAATATCAGATCTTCAGCTACCAATCCAAAATGGACGATCTGCAAGTTCAATTTCAAGATGTTCTTCGGAGGAAAACCGAATTGGAAGATGAGATTAACTGCAGCAGAGATTTGGTGGTTTTCAGAAGTGACCAGTGTTGTTGCAGCGAAAGCAAATCGTTATTTGAAGAATTGGAGGAAGACGACAGCGTTTCCTTCAGCGATGTCTTCACTTCTAGTCCACAGAGAGATTCTGCGCAACAATTTTTAAAAGCACTTCACCACCATATCATTGAGATTCCCTCAGGAGCTTCTTCGGAAGAAGATGCTGATAGCGGATGTAACTCTACATGTTCCGCAGATGAAGAAACCGTTAGTATTGATCTTTTGCGCTCAGGGGACGAATGCAATCACTACCATGGAGACATCGATCGGAAACAGCTTTTTCTTGACAAAAGTCTTGTTGCCGAGACGACAGTCTCTAGCTCGACGGGCGATTCGTTACTTTTTCCTGCATCCGAAAGTGAATTTTCTTCTGCAGCCGTCGCAAGCAGCTCTGGGGGCTGCGATGCTGTGGTGGAACAGCGATTGGATCAAGATGAAGATCAACGTTGTGATGTAAAACAATTAACACCGCAATGGGTACCGCTTGTGCGTCAAGCCTTGGAGGATTGTTACTATATCAAACCCAAAGTAAGCAAGAAGAGCAGGAGAAGCAATGGCAAGGACCGCACGATTTTAATCGGATTTAGAATTGATGAAAATCTTCGCAAACTTTTTTGATTTTGCTTTTGAATTTTCAAATTTTTTTGATTACGTTTTTGTATAGTTTGAAATTTTAATAAAGACTTACCTTGTATATAAATAGCAGGTGCATTTTCGTTCCTTGTCTTCGTTATCCCTAATGCGTGCCAAGGATCAATCGATCCATGCACAAAGACCACATTAGATACTTGTAAATCCAAATCGCCGTAGATAATATTGGTCCGTTCGATGGCAGTCTTCAAGAGGGCTTCATCAAAATTTGGTCCAAAAATATCGGTGCATTGTTTCGCAAAGAAATCTTCGGGGAAGTAGTCGCCGAACACTTGGGGCCGGTAATCGGACGTCTGAAAGAATCCAAATTCGGTGCAAGTTTGGTAAGTCCATTGTCTGCCGCCTTCGGACATTTCCGAAGACCAGCTGGTGTTGCGCATATCGTTTATCATTTTGTCGTACTTGTAGTCCAGGCAGCTTTGATTCGAAGCTTTTAGAATCACAGAGTTTACGGCGGCTAATCTGGTGACGGGTGGGCCCATCGATTCGTTTACCATAATATCGCACAAGGTATCGATTGTAATGTTTGCAGTGTTGCCCTGTCGATTATCCTTATTGTACTGTACGATGCCTGCGAAATTGCCTGCGATGCTTTCGAAAAAATTCGAAATGTCTTTCTTGTTCTGCACGGACTTTTCGATGGGGTCGCATAAATTAAATTTGCCGTTTATGTTGCGTTGGCCAACCATGTGTTTTAGTAAAATGTTCACTTGTTCGGTCCCTTGTTTGATGGCTTTCACGCAAGTGTCGCTGTGAGTGGCCAAAGCTTGATCTACTACCCTGAAGTAGTCTAAAATTTTGCGTTTTTTTTTTGTTGGTTTTTGGTAATTAGTTTTTTGGATTAGTTATTGCAGTAGTATTAAGTACCTTTAAAATTGGCTTGGGCTAGTAATGGTCCACTAGCTGACATGGCCCCATGCACTAAATGCGGGTATTTGTATCGTAACCAAGCTGCAAGGGAACCAGGATAAGAGCCTCCGAAAGCGATCCATTTAACGTCGGGTCCCAAACTGTACTGTTCGTTCATTGATGTGATAAAGTAAGCCAAATCGGCCAAAGCTTGTTCGCTGCTTAAGAATTTCAAGTTTTTCGTACTTAAATCCCTGTAACATTTAAAGGGTTTTGTTTTAAATAATTTTTTTTAAAGCTTCTTTACTTGGGAAATTAATTGAATTAAATTAAGGATTTTAATCATTTTCTAACAAATGAAAAGTTTAAAAAATCTTAATTTTGATTTAGGAAGCTAATAACATTAATACATTACTTTGCTGGATAACTTTTTCTGAAATTGTGCTTTTAAAATCCTTTTTACTGGAGAAAAAGGAGGAAAAATGAATTTGAAAAACAGGTCATTGAAATAATTTCCTAACAAATGAAGAGTTTGCAAAAAAATTAAGTATTATATTTGAAACAATAACTTTTTTGGATGTTATTTTTAGTATTTGTGTTTTTAAAATATTTCTTACTTATAAAAAAAAAAGCTAAAGTTAATTGAAAAATCTGCTCATTTAAATACTTTTCTAACGAATGAAAAGTTTTCAAAAGAATGTTAATTTTTATTTCTGAAGACTAAAAAAGTGATTTAAAATTCAAAATTCAAAAAGATTTTTTTACTTATAAAAAAGAACCTAAAGTTAATAGGAAAACCTGCTGATTTAAATCATTTTCTATCGAATTAAATGTTTAAAACAAATTCCTAATTTTCTCTCTAGGAGTCTAAAAATTTAATTAACAATTACTTTTTTATATGGTTGTGTTTTTAAACCTTTTTTATTTACCAAAAACGAATAAAAATAAAAATTTGATCATTTAAATAATTTCCTAACGAATTAAAGGTTTCCTAAAAAATGTTGGAAATTTAAAAATTGCATTACTAATTAATTTTTAAGGTGACTTTTTTAAATTGTGATTTTGAAAGCTTTTTTATTTACCAAAAACTCCAAACTTGATAATTTAAATCATCTTCTAACGCTTAAAGGTTATCAAACAAAAAAAATCATAATTTTTACGTTAGAAAACTAAAATTTTCATAAAAAATTACTCTGTTGGATGACTTTTTCCATAATATCGATGCTCCAATTGAAAGCACAAAGCGCCAAATCTTTCAGCATAAGTGATCCAAGCTCCTTCCTTCATCCATTTTTCTGTAGCTTCACCTTCACCGCCAATCATTAAGAAGACAGGTCCATTGGTATTGTTTTTATTGAAAAAACCATCATTTACATAAAATCTCTAAAAACGAAACGAAAAAACAAAAATTTAACTACAAAAATTAACCACAAAAAAAAAGTACCTGTTTCCACATCCTGGTATTGGTAGGATCAAAATGATTCAGTTTTTGGTCAAACCATTCAGTCTCGATATTCATACTTCTATTTTCACTATTTTTAATAATGTCCCATGGAACGCCCAAATTGCCATTTTTTATCCGCCCAAGTTTAAAGAACCTCCAAGCATTGGCACAATTAGCCGCCAACAGAATCGCCACCACTAAAACCGCTTTCATGATGCTTCGCAAAGGAAGTGTTCAATTTTAATGTACTCTGGCTGAAATGCGAATGCTGCCTTATAATTCAATTAGTTATAATTATCTGAAACTAAACTGCTTAACCTTTATATAGGTTCCGATATTGCTGTTTGCTGAGTTCAAAGATAAATCAACACAGAGCTGTTTAATCAGCTTAAATATTATTGTTTTTGTTCGAAAAAGTAAAAGTTTTGTCCCACTTAGTAAACATTTACATTTAGTTTTGTGCAATCTATATTAAAATACATTAATTTTTTTTGTGTAAAATATATGAAAATATTGCTTTTTTAATGAAAATATGCTTTAAAATAGAGATAAAAATTTAATCGCTTATATTAAACTGCAAAATTGCAATAACATAAGTAACAATTAAATTAAAACAAGTAAAAAGCAGTTGGTTATTGACGAAAAAGAAACCGCCAGCTGAAATTTGCGGAATTTTCGAAGAGACTCTTTGCCAGTACCAGAAAATACTGTCGCGCATGATGGGCACATTAACGAACTTTCTGAATTGCGAATCAATCAGTACGCAAGTTTTCGCTGCCGAATTTCCAATTTGTTCGCATTGGACTGCATTCATAACGGCCATAATCTAAAATTAACAACAAAAAATTACAAAAAATAATTCAATGGTTTTCAATTTTTGAATCGCAAGTACAATTGGTGCACTTAAATAACTCAGAAAAGATTGCATATCCATGGCTCCCAATATAACATCGCACAGGGTGACCAAAACATTTGCCATCAACCACATAAAATAGAAGAAGGTCCAAAGGCCGAAGATATCATTGAACATGTCGACCAGTTGATTTAAATCCTCGTGCAGGGCGACATAATGGCTTAGTTTATCGTAATGGAAATCCTTTGTTTTCAACACTTTGTTCAAATGATCGAAGCCGCTTTGAACTATCTGAAGGATCATTGTTCGCATCAGCACCATGCAGTAAACATTCAAATAACTGTAAATCTGCAGACCCAACCACAGTGAAATTGTTTCATTTTCCACCGATATGATGAACATAACGACGAAGAAGCCAACGGACATTAGAACTACAATGGCCTCCAGAAATATCGCCGAAGGTTTTTTCGGAAAGGCGCTTTGCAAATAACGTAAAGTGTGCAGAAACTCTTTGTAGCTCTCGACTTCTATTAGAATTTTGTACGCCATTACTAGAAACATCACTATTTCCACGCAATTCGGTCCCAGATATTTTATATCGCCCACAATATATCGGTAGTAGTACATTAAAAAAATTACAGCCGTTACATTAACTAGGGAAATTGATCCGCTACACAGCCAATTAATTGTTGTTAGTGTGGTGCTCATCGGTAAAGAGCCAGTGAGTTTTGCTAAAATCCACAAATACTTTCGGAAAGCCATTTGCTTTTCTTCTAAATCTGTCGCTTGAATTGTTTGATTTCTAAAAGAAAAAAAAAATCTTTCAGTGCGGGGATACTTTTGAAAATTAAAATTAATTATTTATGGAGTTTGAAAAACAAGTGTTTGTTATTATTATTATCCAGGGGAAATTAAGTTAAACAGAGAGTATTACTTCACCGACAAAAGGGTAATTGTTGGTTTGCATGCTACATTGGTATTTAGTGGTTTAGTGGCTTTTAATAACATTTTTAACAGTCATTTATTTCAAAATGCATTTAGTTTTTGTTTTTGTTTTTTAATTAAGTTTTAGAAAAGCAAATATTTTGCTGTTACAGTTGTTGCAGGTTTTTCTTTTTCGCACGGTTAGAATTTTCAATTTTCTTGGTGCAAAAAGAATGCAAAAAGTTTAAAATGTTTTTGCGCCTTCTTAAGGCGGTCAACGGTTTAATTTAATTGTTATCTCCATATTTAATTTAATGTAAATTTGTCTAATTAAATAATTTTGTATTTTATTATTGATTTTTTTAAATTCTAATTGTTAATTCTAAATTATCATTAAATTGCTCCTAATTCCTTAAAAAAAAAACCATTGGAGTTTTTCTAAAAAATATAAATTTAATAAAATCTTTTTTTTTTCTTAGTAATAGCTGATTTTCCTCCTAAAAACTTAGAATTTTCAAACAAATTCATTGGATTTAAATAGCACTGCATTTTTATATAAAATTTTTACAACTTAAAAATTCATTAGATTCTTAAAATTATTCAGGAATGAATTAAACTGATGGAAAAGTAAAAACTACTAATACAGAAATTAAAAAACAATTGGTAACTGAAAAAGAATCAGCAGAAAAAAAAAAATTAAAATTATAATCACCTAAAAAAAAACAATATTTTTATTTAATGTTGAAATTTTTAACAACTAATTATTAAATATTAATAAAAAAAGCATTATTGTTGTACAAAAAACTGTAAAATAGCAACTACATAAGTAACAATTAAATGAAAGCAAGTAAAAAGCAGTTGGTTATTGACAATGAGGAAGCCGCCAGCTGAAATTTGCGGAATTCTCGAAGAAACTCTTTGCCAGTACCAGATATTACCATTACTTAAAAAGGGCACATTTATATAGTGCCTAAATTGCAAATTAACAAGATTTGCAGTTGTTGCTGCTGAATTTGCAACTTGTTCGCTTAGGACTGCTTTTATAATGAAGAAACTCTGAAATTTTTACTAATTACCGAACAAAAACTCAATGGTTTTCACTATTAAAAGTACCATAGGCATACTTAAATACAGAAAGAAGTCTTGAATTCCGATTTGGCTTAAGAAAACTTCGTCCAGGGCGACCAAAATGGTTGTCAGGAACCACATAATGTAGAAGAAGGTCCAAAGACCGAAAAGATCATTGAACATCTCCACCAGTCGATTCAAATTTTCATGTAAAGCCACATAATGGCCAATTTTTTCGTAATGAAAACTCCTCGTTTTTAGCACTTTGTTCAAATGATTATAACCGTCCTTCATTGTCTGCAACATCAATGTTCGCATTAGCACGTTGCTGACAATAATTAAAAAAATGTAATCCTCGAAGAGAAGCCACACTCCAATTAGACCAGTGTTAATTGCCGAGACAATTCCCATGACGAAAAACGTAACAATTGAAAGAACTATGACGCCTTCCAGAAATACGGCCGTTTGGTTTTTCGGAATGACGCTTTGCAAGCCATAAAAAGTGCGAAAAAATTCAATATAGGTTTCAAAATCCATTAGAATTTTGCAGGCATTTGTTAGATACATTGCTATCACTATAAACAGGGGTGCCAGAAAAGTGTCGTCTTGAAAATCGTATTTGTAGATGTAAATTAGAATCATTGTTGCGCTTATATTGACTAGCGAAATTACTGCACCATAAATGCAACTTCTTCGTTTTTTGCTGCAGATCGGTATGGAGCCGTTTATTTTTTGTAAAATGTACAAATACTTTCGGAAAACCATTATTTTCTTTTAAATGCGTGTTTCAATTGTTCCGTAGAAAAAAAAAACTTGACATTTGTTGAATGAGTATACTTTGAAAATTGAAATTAATACTTTATGAGGTGAAAAAAAGAAAACATTTGTTTTCCCCTATTTTTATGATTATTTTAATGCTATTTCAGCGGAAAAAAGGTCAATACAGCAGGTTTTAATTTTACTCTTACTTTATTAATGTAGGTAATTATCGGTTTACATTATATTTTGATATTTTTAAAACATTTAGCAATTTTCTATTAGGAAACTGCTGAAAATGAAAATGTTTTCAAATTAAAATCGTTTCAGCTCTATTTTTCCTTTGATTTTCATCGGTTTAATATCATTTTAATTTTACTTTAAATTTTTTTGTTAAATTAAATTGTGCTTTAAAATAATTTAATTATTGGATATAAAAAGTATTAGAAAGCTTCCTAGGCTTGGTAGATTTGGTAAATCTTACTGAACTGGCAAAGATTTAAAAACTTTTAAATGTTTTAAGAACTATAATGTAATAAATTCCAAGTACCTGCAGTTCTAAAAATCATTTATTGTGATCATTTTTATTTATATTTATACAGGGTGACAACGGATTTAGACGCACCTATTTCATTTTTTTATTTACCAACCGATTTTTATAAAAATTGATACACTTATATAAGACAATATTTCCGATTCATTGACATAAA